>JAAGNO010027359.1:0-13998 GCA_033439905.1 Ceryle rudis
TATGAACGCAGGTAGGCGAGCGATGGCGCGGCTTTGTTCCCGCCGGGCTGGGAGATCGGGCCCGTCGCGGCGGGGGAGGTAGTGGCGGTGGTGGAGTTCCTGCGAAGGGGGAGGGGAGATTGGGGCCACGGTGGCCTTTTGCCCTGGAGCCCCCCGGGGGGTGCCCGGGCTGGGGAGTGGGGCGTGCACGCTCTGGAAGTCAGCGTGCGAAACCTAGCATGGAGCCAGGTCCCAAGTGTAAAAGAAAGACCTTAAAACTGGGGCCTAGCTGCAGCTAAGAGGTATTTTTAGCAGCCCCAAACACCGAGCCCTGTTGCAAGCCCGGCAGCTCACTTCAAACTTTGTTGTCTGTGACTCTAGCAGCCCTCTGCCTCCCCTCAGAAAGGGGTGTACCAGTCACCTCAACCATGCAGCTTGTGGTCACAGCTTCACCAGCACTGTCTTACTGCATCTCTGTTGTCTAACAGAACTTTATATGGCGACAGTGTCCTTCTTGAAGTCTTTTAACTAAACTGAGAAACCATTCTGTAAAGCTAGTATTATATTATCCTTTGCAAAGTGAATGCCAGTAGCTAGGATGTTCCAGACAGTGCCAGCTTAATGGGGAAGAGGTGATGTTACGTACTTGGCTGAGTAGAGTACAGCGGGAAGTCTATGAAGTATTGGAAATGTAATTCTGCTGAGGAAATGAGTTGGAAAAACCACACAAGTGAAAAACAAAACAAAAACAAGCCAACAACCAACAAATCTTAGAGGCCAGCCAGCAGAGAGCTTTGCTCGAGTGTGGAAATACTGACTAGCAAACTGCTTTTATATAGTAAAAGTTGGTTATTTTGCACACATACCTTTATCATCTAAGCTGAGACAGTCTTTAAGAAGTAAGTAAATTCCAAGTTGCACAGCATTAAATGCCAAGCTCAAAACAAGCCAATGCAAGATTAAATCCTAGGCTTCTTGTAAAGTCAAATATTTATGTGGTGTTAAGCACAAAAAGCTTGAACACTGGTGCCTCACTTCATAAACAGTGATACAACTTTTCTTGCATAACTAATGGGCAGCAGAGGCAGCATTTGTCTGTGTAGAGTGGTGGCTGTACTTGTGAACCTGTTGTTGTTCTTGTCAGGTAATCTCTACAGCAGGCACATCCAGATAGATGGAGAGATGTTGGCTATTCAAGTGCAGGATACTCCAGGAGTTCAGGTGAGCTAGATGCAGCTGTGCAGTTCACCAAAGCAGCTCTAAACTGGTGTGTGCGTGTCCCTCTGTGTGCAGCAGCTTATGACGGTTCATTTCAGAGCTTGGCGTTCTGTGGGGAAGAGGTGGGAACTGGTGTTCAAACCAGTGAAGCCAGATGTGTTGTGTGCCTGTGGTATGGTGGTAGTAAAAGAGAACATTCCATTGTTTTGGGGAATCACTTGTATGCTGGAGACCCATTACTTCTGAGCAGCTGAATTACTTAAGTGTCCCGTTCCTGTGTGTTGGGAATGTTAACGCACAAAACAAGAAACAGTTCTTGGCAAATAAGGTACATGTGGAAGAACATGTGATGACCACTGACCACTGCCTAAGCTTCATAAATGTGTATGATAGAAAGTAAAATCTGCTATATTGTGGCTGTGCTCGTTAGTGTGTCAGAAGTTAAAGTTTTGAATGTATAGACCTGAGTAATGCTGGATTGTTGCCTTTTTGAACTGGGCAACACTCCAGGTCTAAATGCTTCCAGCTCATATCTTTCCTTCCCCAGACTTACTGTCTAGCCAGTTAATTTCCCATTCTGTGGAACTACAAAGTCCTTCCCTGCATGAAGAACTACTCAGGTTAATTTTCCATCTGAGTATAGCAAACTCCAGGGTTAAATTCCAGCTTTTTGCAGCTGAATCAACATATGCATTTATTCACCATGCTCAGGTTAAGTTTGTACTTAGAGTGTGAAATGCAAATACATGTGTCTGAAGCTGCGAAGTGCTGTTTGGCTTTACAGACTCTTAGAGACAGGCTCCTTTAATCTTTAGACTTCAGCTACCTAATTTGAGACCATTCATTTTTCAGGTCCATGAACACAGTCTGCATTGTAATGAGCAGTTGAACAGATGCATTCGCTGGGCAGATGCCCTGGTAATTGTCTTCTCCATCACAGACTATAAGAGCTATGAGCTACTCAGTCACCTTTACCATCACATTCGACAGTTGCATCCAGGAAATGCAGTCCCCGTTGTCATTGTTGCAAACAAAGCTGACCTCTTGCATATCAAAGAGGTGGAGCCACAGCACGGACTTCAGATGGCCAACATGCTGGGCTGTACTTTCTATGAAGTATCTGTCAGTGAAAACTATAATGACATCTTCAATGCCTTCCACCTCCTCTGTAAAGAAGTCAGTAAACAGCAAACCACCAGCACCCCTGAGAGAAGAAGAACCTCTCTTATTCCACGGCCAAAATCACCCAACATGCAAGATCTGAAGAGAAGATTTAAGCAAGCTTTGTCCGCCAAAGTGCGGACTGTCACTTCTGTTTGACAGCAGAGCCATTGGCCTTCCCAGTGTTTAGCCTGAGACTGAAACCTGGAGTGTTAACACTGGCACACCTGGATTCCGAGGCATTGTGGAAGACGGATGGTTTGGGTAACCTTTTGTGTGGCCATAGAAGAGTTTTAAGCAGTTGCTTAAAGGAACAGTGGCAGACCGGAAAAGGAAAAAGCCCCCAAACTCTTGAAACAGTCCTACAATGCAGCCTGCAGAACAAGTATTTTCATTTGGAAAAGGAACTTTTCAGTAAATGAAACTGTTTGGTTTTCTTTTTTGTTCCAGTTGGACAGATTTGGCTTTCAGTTTTGCAGCAACACCCATTTAGCTGTATCTCAACTTGTACTTGAGCAGGGAAACACCCAGAACTGCAGTTCACTGTTTAGAAGTAACCACTTCAGTTTTTTTCACATGGATGAAGGACAGCATGATGTATCTGTTTAATTTTATTGCACAGTAGAACTGTCTGTTTCCCATGTATTTCAAAACAAATAAGCAAACATGAAATTCTGTAAAAAAAAAAAAAAAAGAAAAAAGAGTGTAAAGTGGACATGACTGGGTATCAAGACTGTAAACAATGGTCCTTTTTTTTTTTTACTAGCTGCATTATTGCTGACAACTTGACCAGACTTTTTGTATGTAAAACTATTGTCCCCAGGGTGTAAACATAACTAATTACAAATAGCTTGCAGGGTTTTTTACTGTCTGGAAAAATGCTGTCCAGACTAAATGATCCAACATGGAGTTTTTGAGGAATGAGTGTGGAGTTGGAGTGATAGTCTCTTGCAGCTGCCAGTGAGACACTTCTCCCTGTGTGCAGCAGGCACAGAAGGAATGTGGCTGTGATTCAGCTCTGTGTGAAGCACGGCTGGCTCCAGGCAATGAAACTGGTGCTTTGTTAAGAGCTGAGCCAGTCCCTCTTCATCCTTAAATGCATGTGACAGATCTGTATGTATATAATTTTTTTATGTTGAGCCAATGGAGTTCACAGGCTAACAGCCTTATACACATGCACTTTAAAAAGCCAGTTGTGCTTTTGTGTAAACTGTAACTTATTTATTTTGTGTACAATTACTCCTTCTAGGGAGTGGACTTTCCCTTCTTATTGCCTGGTACAATATTAAATTTTTGAATTGCATGTTTCCTTGTGTGCTCCTCAGGGGTGAGAAACAATGGCCAATAATCAGTGAAAGGTTGAGACAAATTAATGGCTTTCTCAAGGTAGTTAACATACATTGCAGAAACAGACACAAGGCCTTTCCTGCCTATGCTGTTGCTTTATTAGCATAAACCACCGGGGGGAGAGCTCTCACAACTGCTTTATGACTTCCTTTTAAGAAATTCTTTCAGGAAAGGAACTAAATAAGGTAGAAGCCTTTCACATTGAAATGGAATTCTTCATTTCCCCTTGTCAAATACACAACCTCTGTGAAAAAAGAATGCTGTGAAAGTAAAAAATGGGGAAGAACTGCCCTTTCTTCAGAAAGGAAAACCGGGAGCTTTACATAGTGAGCTGTATCACACTGAAGAATATAATCAAATTAAAAGCCTTCAACTATTTTATTTGTGTTCAAAGTAGCTTTACGGGCAGCCCTCCTGAGGAGGATGCTTGTGCTGGGAGTAGGGTGACTGCTGCCCAGGCTCACCTTGTTAGCACACAGCTGTAGTAGCTGGTACAGTGAAAGCCTGACAAGGTCCTGCTGATGATAATCTTTTTGACCATGAGCTACTAGCCAAGTTACTTAGGAGTGGACATGCAACCAAAACTGAGCTTGCCCTTCCAGTCCAAGCTTATTATTAAATACTTCTAGCTTATTAATATTGTAGCAAACCTATTTGTTAATGGCGGCTTTGTGTTTTCTTCTTCTACCTTTTGAGTATCATTTTGTATCACACACTGAGGGCTTAGACACTCCTTGCTGTGGTTCTGCACCTGCCCCAGCAATGTCTCTTGTGTTGCTCCTGCTCATGTGATTATCAGAAGACCCCTCATCCTCTTGGCCTTCTCCCCTAAGTACAGGCTATGTGTAGCTACTACAGTTATTTCCTACAAATAAAGAGGTAACTATTACATTAGGGCCACTAGACAGACTCCACTCCATTCTTGGTCTAGCAGAGGAGCAGACTTTTGTCACCATCTCCTTTCCTTTTTTCAGTTACTGGGTATCAGGTGGTCTCTGAGTCCCAGCATCCATTGCTACAGCTGCGGCCCCACTGGCTGAAAAGATTCCTCCAAAGTGTGGAGTGGTTAACTAGTCTGTCTCAGATGAGCTGCTTGACCCATAGGAAGTGCAAGAGCACCTGTGTCTGCTTAGACTCAACCCCTGCTTCTTACCATCCTATACAGTATGTCCTCAGCCAAGTCAGAGACCTGAAAGCATCTGATGAAAGACAGATGAGGGAGGGAAGACCACAACTGCCAGCCTCCATCATCTCAGGAAAGCAACAGCATCTCAGAGGTGTGACTGCCTGAACTCACTGGTCAGCAACGGTCACTGGATATAGGAGAGCTATTCTGCTACCAGCACGGTGTGGAAAACCCTCTATACCACCTCCCAAGACAGAAGGTCTAGGTCCTAAGGGGCAAACAAAAAATGCAAAAGAAAAACCTGTCACAGGAATACGCAGTCCTGGCATGTGTAGTCCTGTGTATTAGAAAAGAAGACGACGGATGAGGTTCAGCACTGTAATAGCATTGCTTTATTGATTACAGAATTTACAAAACATCCATATTCTAAAATCAGACAGTAGAGAAGGACAGAAAAGAAACCAAGAGACTGGCTATTTGCTTTCCAGTTGTTCTGTTCAAACTGCTTCTTCAGCTTTTAGCATTGCAATCTCATGTATTTCTCATTTCTTATAGCACAAAGTCCCATTCTACAGTCATTCTTACGAACTTCTCTTCCATAGAGGCGACATTGTCCATGCTTTATAATGGACCCATTGTTACCTACCAACCACTCAAAAGTGAATTTAACTCAAAACACACCCTTTTCTGAAGGCCATTATAAACATTTAAGAGAACTTAGGCTAGCTAATGAACAAAGGTTAAAAAGCTACTTCCCATTTAATCTATTCCTTTGGCATAATAAAGAATGCTATGACAGAGTAAATGTCACTTATAATTTCACATTCTCATCTCAGTGTAAGCTGTAGTCTTAGCATCCCTTGGATGAAGCAAGAGGATGCAGCTTTAGAGCTCCACCATTTTATACTGCAATTTGGAAGGCTCGATACTATGTGCAATCACAATCTCTTATCAGCTGCTGCTTTTTTATTACGGATTTTATCAAAATTTTATAAAGAAAAATTACATAACTGAATTTGATAGTGGCTCTTTCATGATAATAAATTAAAAATAAAAGGTGTTCTCTAATCATGCTGCTCAGAAATCTAGCTCAAGAAAGAATCTGTCACTGCAGCCTCTTGTAAGTGGGATCATCATGCTTTTTTTTTTTTTTTTTTTCCCCTCTTCTTTTCTAAATGCATTTGAGGGGAGGATTCTTCCAGGGTTATCATCAAACCAACACAGCCCATATGTTCTCCTGCGTAAACCTACAGAGAAGTGTGCCATCAGAAATAGTCTATTCTCCCAGGACTGTGGGTGGAAAAACTTGAGCAGGAAATGGGAAGCGAAGAGAGAGGCAACCATGTAACCCAGCCCTTCAGTCTGGCTTGCTGCTTCTCTGCCTCTACCAGTCCTGCCAGGAGACCAATAGCAGACAGGGGGTGGCTCTGCCGGCTCTATCAGGGCTGTGCCCCATCACCTGTCTGAGGTGAGTGATGAAGTAAGAGACAGATAACGATGTATAAGGCACACGTTTTGCAAGGTAACACGATGGAGAGGGTGGATTTTGTTAGCCTCTCTCAGCAGCATTTCCTACCAGGAGCACCCCAGAAAAACCACCAAGAATACTCAGAGAAAAAAAAGTATTGCTTGGGGAGTGCAAATTCAGCACCACCTCATCCTTAGCTGCTCCTTTTCTAGGGAATTACTACAAGCAATCATCCTTGCCACGAAGAGTGGGGCTGGGGTGATCCAGCACCACATGGTGTTACTGTTAAGTGTGTGTGTGTGGGGGCTGTCACTGGACAACTGGACCATTTTGAAGAGCTGCCTGTGAGCTGCACATTTTCCTGTGCAGGCAGGTACGCAGCTGCTTCACCCTGTTTCAGCTGCAACCATAACTGCAGCGGGGGACATTCAATTTTTTTGAAGGCCATTGGGAAAAGTGACAGACCAGAGATTTGATATTTCCAGCTAAAGCACTCACTCCTCTCCACAGATCCTCTTTCATCAGATAGCAGCATCAGGTTGGAGACCATCTGTGGCGAACAACAACTCAATAGCACTCTGCGGTGTCAGGAGTGCAGAGGAGAGCACGATTACCTGAAAGAAGGAGGACAAGAAACAAGAAGTCAAAATGAATGGGACTGAGATTGGTAACTGTATTAATGAGCTGTGGTAATGAACTGCCTGCTTCACCCAGCACTAGACAGACAGGCTGTGTGTTTCTGGTGTTTACTGACAGGGCAATACAACTTGCCCAGTGAAACTGTCTGCTCACTAATAACTGTAGTTAAATCACTTTTGGGATCATAATGACTGGTAGCATTGTACTCTTAATGTGTGCTTTGACTCATTTCCACCCACATCTTACCCAGTGATTTGCTGTGATTGCCACTGTGTTTAATGCAAGTCACCAGCTGATGAAGCAGGGGCGTCCTCTGCTATATCACTTTTGAGTGACGGCCGTTTCCTCTCATTTGAAGGTAAGGTGAGCACCACAGAAGTGCTGCTGGCCTGCTGCAGGGAGCCATGGTCCCTGTTCAGAAATGTCGCTTCAGACCAAGCATAGGCTGTTCTGTACATCAGGACCAAAGCCCAACCTCAAGCACTGCTGGTATGCTATCACTTTTGTTTGGTCAAGCCTTTCATCAAAGACATGTCTGATGAATGAAACCATCACTCGCTACAGCCATGGTAAACACCATGCTAGATGCAGGTATCTGTTTTTCTTATGTGAAAACAAGGCATGGAGGTGCCCAGAATGAAGGCTCCTCTGCTGGGCAAAGCTATCAGCAAGGAGTGAGCACGTATGCTCTTGCTGTGTGGAACTAACTCAGGGTCAAAGTTGTAGGGCACTGCTCTTACAAAGCCCCAAATTCACCAGTGTCCATAGGGTCAGGACTGCAGGAAGGGACATGGGGGGCAGACTTATCCTACTAACCCACTTAAACATGAATTTGCTTCTTAGTGCAAATCGGAGGAGAGGAAGCACAAGCATCAACAACAGAGTATGTCTGTGTATCTGTTTCCTGCAGTAGCTATCAAACCATTTGTGCTCTTCCTTGCACAGCTTAAATGTGTGGTACTGCTGCATTTCAACTTTTTTTTTTGTTCTTTCTTTCATCTTTTCACTTCAAATAATGAAAGGAATCTGAAAGTTAAGTTACTACAGATCCCTTCTGTACTGATAGTCTCCCCCTCACTTCTCCCCTTTCCCTGTCCTCCCACACAAAATGTGGCAAACCGACTCTGATTATCTCTTCTCCTTCCTATGGATGAAAAACTCTGTAATTTGCAGATGCCAAAGGCTGACACTGTCTTACTTATGTTACACGGGAATCAGACTATAGCACAGTATGTGCTCATCTTGTTATCACGCAAGTTAATTCTGAAAAACACGAAGGGACATGTTAGCAAAGTGGTTTGGGTGTACAAGCCAAACATCAACAATAGCCACTGCCAGATAAAAGCAATTTATTTTTGGAGTCCCACCACTGAACCCTGAGGGGATTTGTGCAACCAATAGCAAATGCAGAGAGAAAAATAAGATCTGCAACATTAATGTCTGAGAACGGATGCAGACAAATACAGTGGGACTTTCCTCCTCCCCCCCCCCCCAGTATCTCTGAGGGGGATAAATGTGAATATTCTTCCTTCATTTTTACAGAGAAGGAGGTAGTTGCCCAGATAAGTAAAGTCCATCTCTTCTCCAGGCAGGTCTCTTCAGGACAGTGTATCTCCTTTGCAGAGCTTCTTCTTGTTCGGTACAGCATGCCTGTCTTTGATGCTTCACCTGAAGGGCTACCCCTCCTGATGGCAGCCAAGGAGTCAGGAGTTCCCATCTTGACCCACTGTGCTGCAACAGGCAGTTCCTCCTCAGAAGAGGGCAGGGAAGGATGCAGCTAACATCTGATGGTGCAATGTGGAGGGGTTTATCTACCTGCCTCAGCCATAACCACACAGAGGGGTGTGCATGGTGGGAGGAGGGAGGCTGAAACATCCGCTTGTCCTATTTCCCATTTTTCACTCTCCTGATTAAAGCAGGAAAAAAATAAAAGGTCATTTCTTCGTTTGAAAGTTGGATACTTCTCCCTAGGTTAGGGAAGCTATTCATCACCATCCCAAACCAAATGATTGTATAGGAAATGCTGTATTCCTTTGTGCTTCTCCATGAGAAATAAATTTGTTATTCATATTCAGATGCAGATCAGTTCTGTGGATGGAAACGTGTGTCTCCTACTCCACAATGAAATGTCATTTGCCTCAGCTCCAAACAACTGCTGAAGTAATCGGTGCATCCTGTCAGTTTTTTAGCTTCTTTCCTCTTTATTTTGCACCCACATGTCTCTCCATTTCTCCAAGAGGCAATAATTAGTATAAATGTCAGTGCTTTGTTTGTCTGGAAGGGACCTGGGAGGCCAGTGTTCCCCCGATGCCTGAACACCACAAAAAAGGCTCTGTTAAACACTGGCTTGAGTTAGACAAATACCTGGCTTTTCAAAAAGAGAATAATCCCAAACAGGTGGCACATATTCATAGCTGTAGTGCAGAAATCCAGGTAAATCCAACAAACTCATAAACTGTTTTTATACAAGAGACTTGCACAACTGCTTCTTTTCTTCTTTCTCTTCCTCCTCCTGCCTCTCCCCCCAGGTCCCTTCACCTCTAACACAGCACATTTGGACAAAGGGCAAGATGCAGTAAAAGCTTAAAATTCTTTAGGAATCTGCCTCAGAGGGTGACCTGCTGCTGGGGTTAAGCCAAAGCAAAGCAACACCAGATCCCATGTCACCACTGTCAAGCCTCAAGTCCCTCTAGAAAGCCAGTGAAAAGTCACCCTGAATAGTTCTCAACCAATTCATGTGTTAACCCTCTGCTTATCTTTCACGGTGTATTAATGCATTTCGGGTGTGGATTAACTTGTCCATCAGTTTGTCACAACTCAATCCCCCTTCAAGATGGGAAAATATTTTATTCACTGTTTTGAAGAGATGAGCAATAGGTGAATCGGGGAGAAATGTGTTACGAGATAAAAATAAAATTGCTATAAATGGCACACGATCTTACAAAATACTGCTTGAGACTCCTTTGCAAAGGCAACTAAAATGTGTAAAACACATGTCAAACCCAGGGGCTGCTCAGCCTTTGGTTGGCTTCATTTTGCTATTAATTTCTCACTAATCAAAACTGCATTCCATAGGAATCAGAAACAAGATGTTTACAAGCCACCCTGGAAACTAGACTTATGTTTATGATGCAGCTGGTTACACAGAACTTCTTTGCAGTTTTAAGGTTATCCTACATATCTGCATTACTCAACAGACACCTGATTGCTCTTGTACATACTTCTCCAGTTAAAAATTATATTTAGCATCTCAGATACCACCACAGCCCATCCATCCTTCTCCTCTTCTAGACAGTGGACAAGGCAAAGATCAGTTGCACAGATGCTATTGAAGCTTCACGACACGAGCCATCCTCCTTCCAGGAGTCCAACAGCATATATATCCAAGGGATGCAGTGACTTGAGGCTTTCTCCACATCTTCAGTCTGCTTAAGGCATCTATCAGTCAAGTATCTATCAGAGATATCTGGCCTGGACCAGAAACCAGTATAGCTGTATCCAGACTCATCTCGCTTGTCAGCAATGCCAGCTGACTTGTCTGCAGGATCATCACTCATATGTCACTAGATGCCTCTCAGGCCCTTGTCAGGCTCCTTCTGTCCATCCCTGCACTATGTCCTGTAGATGCACTGCCAGGGAGCCTGTAGCCTTTGAGACAGCAAATGTCTCTGTTTATAAAGAATATCAAGAAATTAATCTTTTGAAACACGATGAAAGCTCCTTCAGAATAATGCCAGTCTACACCAAAATCTTAACACCATTCCTGTCCATGTGGCTGTGGCTTCGTGCAGGTTTGGTACCAGTGCTATAGGGAATGTTACCTGATGAACTTGCTTAGCCTTTGTTCAGATAGGAACTGCACATTTAAAGCTGTTTTTACCTGGGTACCAGGTTTGCGTGTTGCTACTAGGTCCTTCACAATTTTCACCTCAGAGACTGTCACTCCGCCAACCATAAAGATGATTAGAAGAGGATGATCACCAGGGTGAGGGCGATTCACCTGTAAAATGAAGGAAAGCATTATTTGTAGTTGCTCAGTCCAACTCCAAACTCCGTAGACTAGCACTGATTGGCTCACTGAGCTGCTAGAGGAAGACTAATCAGGAAGCTCAGAAAGAAATACTCATGGAATGCTGGTTTCTATAGCAGCTGAGAGGGAAATCAATGGGGATGATGCAAAGTGAAAACTAATGAACTGTTTCCAGGGAAATGGATTCTTCATGGCTTCCACTGAAACCCAGGGGAGTTCTCATGAGGTCTGAGGCCTTCTTTCTCCACTCCATCTTCACTACCTTCCTGCCTTTACCAGAGAGGGAAGAGTATACCTGGGTGGATGCACCCTTTGGATACACATATGCATGAGGCTTTAAGGAACGAGGGGTAAATTATTACCCAGTAGAAGCAAGGAGTCCAGTCTAAACCTGCTAGAATCCCTGCCTGAGGTCAGCAGTGGAAAAAAATCATAAGTAATGTTTTTTCACCAGTCCAGTGAATAATCCTTTACAATTCGGACAATGTGAATAAATCAGGTTTGTTATAGTATAAAAGCAGTTTCTAGCTTGTTCCACTTCAGAGCTTTCAACGCTTCTGTGACTGGGTTGTAACTAACAAAGAGAAACTTTATCTCAAACAAAATACTTACTTCATTTTTCTGCAGTTATTAAAATGGCACAAACATTCCACATCAGTCAAGACTTTTTAAAACCTCGTTTTAATTTTAAACACAAAGATCATGCTTTACATCAGTTTCCTCTTAATCACATCTAGAAGTTTGATTACTTTGCTGTTTCCTAGCAAACTTTCTTTCTTGATAAAACACACTACCCTGACAACGCCTTGCTCCAGCCTTTGGGAATGATGTCAGTGGAGCCCGTGCAATTGCTCTTGTCACACCACCTTTGAGTATGAAACACTCCAAATGTTTGGCTCTGAAAAGTGACAGTGAGAACAGTTTAATTTGCTCCATTTTAGACTCTCCTCCCCCTCTCCTTCCACAAGCGTAGGTTTTCAACAGCATTCATTCAGCAGAATGAGAGTGGTCATCAACCCGCGTTTGGGTGGAGCGCAGTTCCTTTGCTTTCACCACCACAACAGCTATCTTTGTTCAGCTCCTCTTCTTTGCTGTGGATGCCCTATATTTAGTCCTTGGGCAGTTTTTTGTCCTGCAGCTCCATCAAGCTTTCTGACTGGTAACCATGAGAAGAGACTCTTACCTTTGAAGCAAGAACAGGGGGATTACATGCTCGTTCTCTAGCCTAGCTGGCCTTTGATTACACAGGGCACCCTGTTCAATGCTGCCCCCAGGCAGGGAGCTCTTACAGTTCCCTGGGAGTTTGAAACCAGTACAAAAAGCCTTAGATAGATGTATTAGGGAGCTGAGTATTTGTGTACTGGGTGCTTATTTGCTTAATTGCCCCCACTTTGCCAGCCATCTTCATGGAAGTGATGACTCAGATAGCGTATGTACTACAGCTCAGCAGCGTGTCCTGCAACTCTCTTCTGAAATTGAGCAATTTTCCATTTACAGCAACAGAACAATTAAATGTATATACCAGAACTTAAAGATCTTCTTTATGCACTTTCCCACATCAGACTACTCACTTCTTACTATCTGCATGTAACATAGTGTCAACCTTAAATGAAAAAAAGCCAATTTCTATTACAAATGTCATGAAGAGTTTAAGACCTAAATATTTACCTATAAAGCAGGTCAGATAGAGCTATTACTTGCTAAAATATTAGAATATTTCATGCCATAATTGCTGTAAGCAATGACATGAGGTTAAAGAAATAACTGCTTGCAAAGATGGCGAAGATAAAAGTTGACAAAACTGCTACAGCACCTCAAGGTAATATAGGAATTACTGCTTTATTTCCTTTTATGGATCTTTGCTTTTCTTAACTTGCAAACAACTCCACCCCGTCTCACGAAGCTTCTGAATGACCCAAGGTACATTCAAAGAGCTTGAACTTCAGAAGCTTGCTATTGAATTTATTCAATAGCCTCTCTTTCCTAACATATTTTCTGTGACAAAAAAAAACCCCTCATCATAAACGTGTGGACACACTGAAAGGACACCCAACATAAAAGCATTAATCAGAAAACACAAGCTTTCATGGCAGTGCTAAAGAGCAAACATCTTTACAAATAATTTCCTTCAGTCAAAACAAACCTAGATCCAAACACATGGTGCCTATATAAAACTTATTATTTTTCAGAAGACTAAAGTTCAAACCACAAATTCCAGAAATGCATATTAAAAATACTATTAGGCATGCAAACGCTAAATTAAATTAAAATTGCAATGAAAAGGGTCTTGGAATCTGTAATTTTGTTATGCACAAATGTTTTGAAGGAGGACAATACTTTGGGTACAAAATATTTGGCTGTGTTAAGAATGCAAGTTTCTGCCAAGATTTTTTTGTTTGATAATACAACCACCCAAGGCTCTCTCTTTTGAAGGAACTGGCTGTGTGGAGCTAAACACAGCTCATTTCTGTGATACAGGACAGCGGAAAGAAATGGACTGCGATGAAAGAAACGTGTATCTTCTGGGACCCTTCTACAGTTTGGTTGTTTTGGGACATTTCTAAGGCTTCTGAATCATATTTAGTGTGAAACCTGAATTATGCAAAAATCCCCAAGCAAAATTAAATTTCATTTCAAAATGCCATGCATTAAAAATAATTGGGACAGTTATCTCAGGCAATTAGAAAGACTAATCAAGAAAAAAAGCAAAGCCATTACATCAAGTGAAGGAGCCTGAAGGAAAGAGGAATGGTTCCCAGAGCTAGCAGAGCATCCCAGCTGGACATCAGACTTCTGTCCAGCTCTGAGCCCACCTCTACTGAATTTCCTCAGGATGCTAAAGGTTAGAGGCCTCTTTGCTGGTGCATGTGTCTGTATGGAGGAAAGGGAGAGGGGGAAATGGGAAAGCAGGGTGACAGTGGTCAATAAAACTTTAAAACTGAAGGAGGAAGGGGTTGGAGGACAGGTTTGGTCTCATGGCAGATCACAAAACACAGCCTTTTTCTCTGAGGAAAGTCAGCAGAATCAACT
>JAAGNO010027359.1:14098-34479 GCA_033439905.1 Ceryle rudis
CATTACATCAAGTGAAGGAGCCTGAAGGAAAGAGGAATGGTTCCCAGAGCTAGCAGAGCATCCCAGCTGGACATCAGCCTTCTGTCCAGCTCTGAGCCCACCTCTACTGAATTTCCTCAGGATGCTGGAGGTTAGAGGCCTCTTTGCTGGTGCATGTGTCTGTATGGAGGAAAGGGAGAGGGGGAAATGGGGAAGCAGGGTGACAGTGGTCAATAAAACTCTAAAACTGAAGGAGGAAGGTGTTGGAGGACAGGTTTGGTCTCATGGCAGATCACAAAACACAGCCTTTTTCTCTGAGGAAAGTCAGCAGAATCAACTTCTACCGCCCCACAAGGGCTATCTGCCAACCAGTATGCCAGTAACAATGTGTCTGGTATTTGTGACCAACCAGAAACCAATTAATTTAGCTGAGTAACTGGAAAAAGGAAAACACATCAATTACCAGAAACCAGACTGCCATGCGAGGCACTTGGTATCAGTGATACCAAGCTCAGATCATCATAAACCATGTCTGTTCTAGAGCAGCAGTCAAGAGGAATCTTTGTGGGAAGGCGGCCTTTTCCTTTCACTCTCCCTAAGCTTCAAAACAAATACATCCCCCAGAGAAACAACTTCTGTATGAGAGGTATCTTTAAAAGTCTGTCCTGGATGAGCATCTCTGACTCCATCACTTACCAAAGCATGTTTATGTGAGTTGGCTTTTATATTCAGGCATTGAGGAAGAAATAAAAATACAAGGAAGCTCGTGAAATAATTACAGTGCTGATGGTGCAGTAAGTGGAAAAGATCTTCTTGTATGAGAAATACAGGCTGGTCAGAAACTCACTCATGTAATAACTGAGCACTTGCCAACAAGCCAGGCTACAAACTAAATGAGCAAGCACAGATACGCTTGTGAGGTATGTGATGATGTCTATGAAATATTCATCCTACAAAAGGTTCACTTGCTTATCTGGTATATATTCCGTACAGTAGGGTGGGTTTTTTTACTAGGAGAGATGCAGGTTTTTACAGGTACATATTGCCATAATTTACTTCATACTCCTACATAATACTCTTCAACAGAGAGCTCAGAATATGAAGTAAGACAGAGCTGAAGAAGACAGTAGCACGCTAGCTACTCCGCACTTCATCTCTGTAGACATTTAATAAACAGCATAGGCTCATGTGTAAAGCAGAATAAGCTTTTGCAGAAAGACTATCTTAAAACATGCTAAAATCATCTACGAGCAATTTCTGACCAATAGGCTTCTTTCCCCCCCTCCTCAACTTGAACCGTATCAAGTTAAAAGAAAAGGCACTGAATATGGTCTGACGACCTTCCTTCTCTGTGAGATCTGGCTGTTCATACTTACTTCTCTCCTATCTCAAGGCTGCTCAATATTCTTAAAATCCTTTGATGAGGCGGCTTGCAGAATTCCTTTTGGAAATCCAGGTAGGCTATATGCACTGGCACTCACTTATCAATTTGCTTGCTGGGTGCCTCTGAAGAACTCTGAAAACTATGTGAGGTAGGACTTCCCTGCAGCAAAGCCACATTGCCTTCTCCCAGACAAATCATCCTCATTTAAGTATCTAGTCTGCTCCGTTCCTCTTGTTTTGTTCTGCAGGTGCTACCCATTTGTACTGTACATGCAATGTGGTGCCTCAAGCTATTCCCAGCCCTCTTGCAAGGATATAACTCTCCTAACTGTCCCTTAAGTTCTGCTGAAGTACATCAACTCAAACTGATAAAATCAGCTACTGCCATATGATGCTATGACCTCAGGAAAATCTTAAGAGATGAGCTTGGGAAGCTTGGTTTACCTTCATGAACATGCTGAATCCAGTTTTAAGAAGATCAGTGAGGCCTGATGACATGTGCTCAATATCAACAGGATCAGGTCGATCAGGATTACAGATCTCTTCCACTACCTGTTTCAGCAGCGGTTTGTAAGAAGCCTGCACAAAAAGAAGAATGCACTGTGAGTACAGCGTTTAGACTGCTCTTCTAAACATTTTATTTCCATCTAAGGTAACAAAATAATCACCCTGGAAAGGAAACCATTCAGAGTTAAAAAAATTATCAAAGCAGCAGTGGTCCTTGTAACATTGACCACAACTGGTGTGTGTACCAGCACAGCATCAAAGTGAAAAGACAGGAAGATGGCCACACATTCACACTGTCCCATGTGTATGACATGAGTAAAGGGAGGCAAGGAAGAAAAGAGGCTTCTAGGTTCTCTGGAATAATTTCTGAGGTAATGCAGAAAAGGATAGCAATGGGATGACACTCTGTTGCCTGTCATGCACCCAGATGATCTCATTCCCTTTATAATGATTTTACAAACACTTAAAGAGGGTTTTTTAGGAGAGGTTGCTTCCTGACCATTCCTGCCTTCCCACAGGTGTCATGTCAGCACTGAGGCATGGGTTTTGGCAGGGCTGGGAGGAGGCCAACCTGCCTGTTTGTCTCTCTCATGGGAGACCAGAGCTAAGGAGTTCCTGTTAGTCCTTCAGCTTCCACAGCCAGAGCACTCTTCATAATACCTTTCCACCTGTGGAAAAGCTTGAGAAAAATAGGCCAAACCACCCCACTGATACCACATCTGTCAGAGCTTCAGAGAAATTACAGACCAGGAGAAGTGGAACATGTAAAGGTACAAATGGTCAGCATCCTGGAAGACCCACTTCCAAAGGATGTACCCTGCATCCTCTTCAGGGTCCACAAACCTGTGCTGAACATGAATTAGTAGCCTAGAAATTTCCACATTCCCGTACCAAGGTTTAAACCACTCTGCCATCCTGAAAAAGTTTCTAAGATAAAAATTTTAGGGACTTGTGGAAAGATGCTCTTTAATGAAAATTTGACCTTAGTTGTTTTACAGTTGCACAAACTGCAATGGAACCACAACCATTTCAGGAAGTGCCATAGTTTCAGAAAATTAGCAGCTTTCAAATCAGTTCATGTTTTCCTTTGGGACTAGCCCAGGTATACATCATCCTCTAGATTTCTTACGGGAATCAAGTGTAACATCATTCATTGTGTAAAGATGATATCTACAAGAGACATCCTGCAAAATAAACATAAAAATGGATGGAAAATAAAAAACAAGCCACTTGGCTTGAAGCTAAAATTTTCTGGAGTAATTAAAGAAATGTTTTTCATCCAACGCTTCACAGTGAGAAACAAAACTTACAGTTTTTGAATACAATCCTGTCAACGAAAATTTATACAACTCATCTAGTTCTTCTCACAACACGTGCATAAGTTTGAATTGAGCCAACAAAAATTACAGCAGACATGAGCTGCAAGATCTTTCAGCAGAACATGCCAAGATTTCTGTCAAATCTAGTCATGCAATAAATAACTGTTTGAAATTACACATGCAGGCAAGAAGTCCTATGTATAAAAATCTGCTTAATATCTTTGTAGATGAGGAACAGAAACAGATTAGGAACAAAATATTTTTGGAGTGGACATCAAATCACCATTAAACAGAGAGGCTTACTGCATGAAATTAAAGGAGAAGTATTATCTGACTTCAGACAAAATTATGTACTCAAAAGATGTTAAAAATGAATATGTAGACATGCAAAATAACACAGCACCAACATTCAGTGCTCTTTCAAAATGATCCAATTTTGCTACACAGGTACTAAAAGGCAGATAGTATGATCACATACCTTTTTTTAGCTATGATAGCTTCAATTATTTTCAAAAACTTTTATGACTTGAAGTTAGTCAATTATTTTTTTAGGGAGTTTTTACTTTATTTTTTACATAATCCCCAATGGCTGCATTGATTTCTAACTCATATAATGGAACTCTGATCAACTTTAAATTTTGGTGGGACACAAACTGTTTAAAACAGTTGTTAAAAACTTCAAAGGCCATGGGACATACCTCAGAAAGTTAATAAGGAGAAAAGGAGAGAGAAAAAAAGAGAGAGAAAGAATGAAAAAGAGAAAAGGAAAGGGATGGAGGAATATACTTCAGATCAAGATGAAGGGAAAAGAACAGTAGTTACAGTATCAGACAAAATCACAGAATCACAGAATGTTAGGGGTTGGAAGGAAACTCTGAAGATCGAGTCCAACCCCCCTGCCATAGCAGGACCAAAACTAGGGCAGGTTACTTGGAAATGAATCCAGACAAGTCTTGAAAGTCTCCAGAGGAGAAGACTCCACAGCCTCTCTGGGGAGCCCATTCCAGTGTTCTGTAACCCTTACAGTAAGGAAGTTGTTCCTTGTGTTGAGGTGGAACTTCCTGTGCTTGAGCTTGAATCCCATTCTATCACAGGGCACAAGTGAAAAGAAGTTGTCCCTGCCTTCTCAATTCCCAGCCCTCATATATTTATAGACATTAATTAGATCCCTTCTCAGTCTTCCCCCTCCAGACTAAAAAGCCCCAGGTCTCTCCTTTCACATGGTCACTAAATGAACTGGTTTGATAACACTCAACAATTTCTGTAAGACACATATACTTCAATGCCACAAAAAGTCCTTCAAAGAGGCTATTCAATTCCCACTTATCTATGGAAACCTTTTTTGAGTATTTATAAGAAATGGAGGCTTCCAAGCTCCTAACAGAAAAAGTGGAAAAGCACCTATTGGCTAAACCCATTCCCATAGCTCTACGCCAGGCCAGGGATCCTTATGGCCATGGGAGGGGCGCTACTTCAGAGGAGCTAAACTGATCTCATACAACTCACGTGTTAACACCGGCCAGACAAAAGAGAGGTCTATTTGTATAGAGCTGTATGTATGATGGAAAAGAAACATATTGCCTGCTTACTTCTTCTACTCTAACTTCTTCTACTCTAAACCTCCTGAACTCCCCTCAGCAGAAGGTTGGTCCTATTCAAGCAATTTAATCCATCACATAGCCAGATTAGTGGGCTGCAAGGTGTTAATGCATCCCTTGCTGCGTTCCAGCACTTAGCAAACAACCTGGGTTACATCCAAGGAACATATTGTTGCTAATTACACTTCCAGGAAACTTTCAGAGGGTATTTTCTTACCGTCTGTTGGTGCCCCCACTGAACTGTATTAAATATTTAACAATTTTCCCCACGTCAGACACCAGACTGGTCCTAACTACTATGAGACTTCAGTAACAGGTTTTCTCTACCTTAGCTTTCCAGCAACCTTTTGCAACACTCCCGGTTTCTGTTCTTACAAAGCAATGGTTAATTTGAACTACACCCCTTTGCTGGTCTACAGTGTACTTATGAGTTTGGAAGGACTTTTTTCTTGGCTCAAGGCTAGAATCAAATTTTACAGTCTCTCTCAATCACTGTATGTGCTTTCCACTGTAAAACTCTATTTTTAACTGAACAAGTTAAAACACTTCAGGGAAGGGGGAGAGAGAGAAAAACACTGTGTATTAGTCCTGACGACCTAGAGTAGTATCGTAATTCATGTGCTCACATTTTAGAAACAAAAGCTGCATTTTTCACCTGTTTACAAGTGAGAGTGACTCTCAAATTTATAGGGCTGGGAAAGAAAATGCACAGGAATACAGTTGCTGTATAGATGCAGGTGTCCTGCTTTGCTCTGCCATGAGAAGTCTGAACCCAGAACATTCTTGACCTAGCCCTGCCTTTCACAGGCATTTGTATCATATCACAGTGCTGCAGAGAAAATCCCAAATTTCTTCCTCAGACAATTCTTTGTTGACATTGACATGAATATGCCTAAGTTTGAATGAAGGACTTGGAGGAAGGTCAATTATAAAAACTATACTTAAATATCTTCCACATGGGCAGAACACATATAGGATTAGCACATCAACAAAATCAGTGCTGTAATTTTGACAGCACACTAGAGAAATAACATACACAGGGACGAGAAAGATCCACTTGCCTGATGGGTGTTGCTGCCTGCATTATGTATGGAATTAAACTGTTTCATGTGCATCCGAGCTTTTGCAATATCCCTGAGAGACCGAAATATGTTGTCCACTGCATCTGTGGCTTTCTGAGATGTCAGGTTCAGTGAAGACTCACAGCCTAAAGAAATAAAGAAACATGGAGCTGAGTGAATAAAAAACTTTCAAGTGTTTTGATAATAAGCAGAAGGAAAATGGTAACTGGAAGGAAATTTTACATTAGTTTCATCACGCTATAATCTAGAAACTTAGTGGCTTGTTAGACAGCATGTCTTCAGCATTGCATGAATCTCTGTAGCTAAGCAAGAAGGCATAAATCCTACACAACAAGCAAAGTGAACAGCACCTTTCTATCCACACTTGTAACCTAAACCATGCAGTAACTTTATTGGTGCAGGATATGTTTTGTTTTCCACAGCAAGCAAAAGATCCCATGCTAGCAGGCCCCAAGGAAGAGCCCCATGTGGAAAGGAACCACCTGGTTTGCTAGTGTTTGCAGGGAGAAACCACCCTGAAGAAGAGAACTGCTCCTCAGGCATAGTACCTGGGCCCCAGCTGGCAGCCTGCTGACTCCAAATGCATTTCCTACCTTTGCAACAAGAAAAATGGGAAAAGTCTGTGCTAAATACAGCAGAAATGATAGCTACACATTGGAAAGAGCTGTATCACCATAAAGAAGTCCTTATCCCTCCAAGCAGCACAGTTATTACTTTTAACATATTTCAAAGCACTTCTACTGAGATAATGCTTATCTTCCTCTGAGGCCATACTCCACTTACAGGCCCCTCCAAGTGGCCAGGGAGTACCTTGGCAAAGAGAAATTCTTAGCCTTAGCTCCATCTGCCTTGCCACAGGACTTACGTGGCACATGAGTGTTGAAAAAATGCTTTCCCAGCTGACCTGCTGATGAGAATTAGCCAAATGAGAGATATCTGGGTCACCTGGTATTTGTACTGCCCTGTCAACATAGCTTTACGCCTTTTGGCATCTCTGCTTCCTCGCTTTTTGCTTGACTCTTTGTCCCTGTGGCAGAAGGTACATCACAAAAGAACCACATGCGCACTCAAACTCACTCCTGCTTATTGCCAGTGCCTTCTCCGTGTGATGCTGCTGTACCGGTTTGTGTGTCCATCCCACGTCCCACAGTTGGTCCTGCACTGCCAAATCTCCAGGTCTGTACAGAATCCTGCTAAGAGGATGGGTTCTCCCTGCAGGTCACAGCACTTACTGGCTTACACTGTGCTGCACCAGTGGAGCCTGGCAGTGGAAACAGACACCAAAACTTGTTGTGAAGGAGCCTGGATTTTTGGGTGGGGGGACTCTGAACAAACTTTCTTCTACAACTGACAGAGGATGAAGTCCTTATGCACTAAACACACAACAAAAAAAAAGGCAAAACTTCCAAAATTTACAGGGAATTTGTAACAGATAATCTAGATCACTCACATCTTTGCATTCCATATAGAAGAATAAATATATAATACATACGCATCCTTTCAGAGGTCTGAAACCGTTCCTGCAAGATGGTGATTAGATGCTGAACTTTCACTTTTCTGAGTATTATTTGTTAAAAGGCTCCAACTGGAATACCCAGCTGGTGCATCAGAATAGATAAAATGACTGTACTTTTGTGGGGCTACATCAGACCAGGCTGATGAGGATTTATGCCATTATAGCCGACAAAGAAACAAAGTGAACATGAACAGGGCCTTGGTGACTTCTAAAAATAACTTACAGAAATATTTCTGTTGTTATGAATGTATAAGAGCTGCATGCTCTGATACTCTGATTGACCAAAGTGTAGTTTTTCATTTGGCCAAGGAGCCTGCATGTTGTCAGTGAAAGCCCTGAACACAAACCCTACTCTGCAGCTCATTATCCCACTCCACTTGTGTTCTGGAAGTCAGAGCAATGGCTCCTGCGAGTGATCTTGTGCTGGTTTATGTGCAAGGGAACCATGTCCAGTAGCTGAAAAAAGTGAAACAGAACACCTCCTAGACAGATCAGGTAAAAAAATAAAGTTTGGATTAGCAAATTCTGGTTTATATTTATCACTAGCACAAAGCAAATTATTCAGAGATTTTGTATTATTGGTGTGCTTTTACCCTGCCCACAGAGAAACAGGAATGAGAAAATGGGTCAATCCCTGTTAGCTCCCAACTCAGAGACTGGGCAGATTTAAACATTTACAAAGCATCTGGCAAATGACAACATCACAGAATCACAAAATCGCTATGGTTGGAAAAGACCTTCAAGATCATCAAGTCCAACTGTTATCTAACTCTACCAGGACCACTGCTACACCATACCCTTGAGCACCATATCTAGCCCGTTCCAGTCTTTGATAACCCTTTCAGTACAGGAATTTTTCCTAATGTCCAACCTAAAACTCCCCTGGCACAACTTGATGCCATTTCCTCTTGTCCTATCAGTTGTGATTTCTGAGAAGTGACCAACACCCACCTCTCTACAACCTCCTTCAGGTAGCTGTAGTGATAAGGTCCCCTCTGAGCCTCCTCTTCAGACTAAACAACCCCAGCTCCCTCAGCTGCTCCTTGTAAGACTTATTCTCAACACCCTTCACCAGCTTCATTGCCTTTATATGAAGAGCCAGATCTCATTATTGTATGACTAGATTTTTGTTCACTCAGAGACAAGCTGTAAGTAGTGATATTTTCTTTGTCCTCTCTTCAATCCTTCATTAGCAAAAGATACTGCTTTTGGCAAAGCCACCTCTGCAATGTTTCCTTTCCCTAATGAATCCATGTCCTCTGCATTGAACAAGTTCAGGCAGGGTAAAAATCACATCAGGTTTGCTTTGCTTTGCTTTGCACAGTTTTGGGTTTTTTTTTCCCCTTAACTGTTTATTTTCTTGGGCCATTTAAAATCTTTTTGTTTTGGCCCTACAATTAGTTTTCTCATGAAAAGAAGTATTTGTTTCCTTCTCCTGTTGGCATCACTTCCCTTTTTCTCTCTTTTTTTAAAAAAAATATTTTAATAAGGGCCTTTTGACCAAGAAGTTTGAAAACAGCTTGTCACTTCCCACTTCTAAAACATCAGGGCAGTTTCCAGTGGACATGGTCTGACTTAGTGGCTGGAAGCCCCCGAGATGCTCCTCACTTTGCCTGACCCAGCACATTCCACTTTGCTTTTTGTTACTGAATCAATCTTCTCTTGAGCAATTTCTCGGTGAAGTGCAGGCTCTGTAACATCACTCACCAATCGAATCTCATTGCCCGGGAAATGCTCTCTGGAGCTCAGGCTCTCCCTTAGAGCTGGTGCTGACACACTTGTGGGCTAGAGAAGGCCATGAAATCATTCACCCTCCACCACCTGTTTAACAGGCCACATCGCTTTGGCAGCATCACCCAAATCAAAATGAGAGGCACGGGAACCTTGGCATGCTGGACTGTGTTCAATGGTGTGTCCTGGCAGACCAGAGCATATTTAAAGGAGCACTGGCACAAGGGCTTTATGTGTGCTTCCAATCTCTATGCCAGAGAATGTTTCTGGACCCAGTTTGGGTGCTTGGGAGTCAAAGCTCCAGTCCAGTGCCAGTTTAAGGCTGACTAGATGGAGGAAAATGGGATGTACTTTTAAAGGTTTCTCTAAAATGTGGCTTCCTTGGGACTTCTTATCAGTAAATATCACATGTCTGGGTAAGTCATATCTCTCTTTTTCCAGCCTGACATCCAGTTCTTTTTTTAAATGTAAATTTTTTTTTATCCTTTGCAATCCTTTCTTATTTAAATTAATAACAAAATATCAGGTTCTCTGAAGGCTGCTGCCTACCTGTTGCACTGCAGTAGGTTTGAAGAGGGGAGCTAGGTTTCTCTACAGCCTGGAGAACAACAGAAGCTTGTGCTGTACAAAGGGAGGGTGGTTACAAATCACCTCCCGTTCACACCTTCCCTGTGAATGGGGCTGTGTGCGCATATGGAGAGCAGAACACAATCCCTCTTCTCTGCTCCCTTCATGCTACCAAGAAATCTGCTCCTTTTACAACAATGAAGAGGTGGAATACATTAGCTGCTGCACAGCTCGTGTGCTAATTAAAACAACTCTTCCTGTTACTGTTTTTTCATGGGAAGTTAAATGGCACTTGGAGAGCGTGCTGAATGGATTTCTTTGAATCCCAAGCCCTATTATATATGGGAAAAGGCATTTAAATGAAATTTAGGGATTTCCTGTCAGACTTGAAGAAGCCCAGCTATGGAAAATATAAAGTCACCATTAACCAGCATGGGGCTAAATATTTTAAAGCACATATCCAAGTTCTTGATGATATCTCAAGAAGGTAACAAACTAGTTGTGTGGTAAGTGGTGCCCAGCCTCACTGATTCCTCTTCTGTTCTGCTTCCATCCACTTGCACTGAATTTGAAAAGAGTGAGACCGTTAGGAAATGCATTCAGCACTTAACAGGATGAGACTACTGGCCTTTATTTTTGACCTACTTTTGAATTTTTTTGTCAGAGAGAGCACATGTCCTCTTGAGCTACACATCTGCATAACCATTAGTACCAGAACTAATCCATTTTCACAGGAAGCTTGGAAAGAGGAGAATGAAGATGCTCTTCTTTACAGTCTGGAGTGACCCAGAAACCAAACTGCACCATTTTTCCTATGGATTTCCAAAAACAGAAGGAAGATACTTGAAGAAAAGGACACAGACATTGTGAACACATGAGATCTATAATTATAGAGTGTCATGTGATTGATTATTCCTTCCCTGAATGCAACAAGTGAGAATTTCAGACCTGTGTATTAGGAAACCTTTCACTGTGCTTTGTCTCTTTTGGTATGTGGTCCAGGCATTATAAACAGAGTTGTTCCTCCAAGGCAGTATGATAATTGTTAACACTTTGTGAAGGTCTTCGATACTTCTGAGACATCAATGAAAGGCTACAATTCTTACAAAGCTAAAAATTTAGGAAAGCTAAAAGTTTACCACTTTACTCTTTTATTGGCATGTATTAATTTAGGCTCTTTTTATCTTCAGCTCTCTCTATAGCCCATTTACAGAACAAAAAATGATATAAACTTTGCAAACCCTGGAATGGAGCTGGCAGAGTAGCCAAGCTATTTTAGAAGCACACAATGAAGCATGGACTAAACCAGAAAACTGGTACTTTGAAGAAGAGTAAAAATTATTCTGAAGCATCAGGATTGCATTACACAAGGCATTTTCTAGATATGCAGAGTTAATTTGCTTGTCAGTGGAAGACAGAGGAAGAACAGAGATATAGGGTGCCTTGAGGGTCAGAACTCAAAATACAGCACTATGATATTAAACTAATGAAAAACTTCTATTTTCATACTTCAGATGATAGCATAGCAATGGGGGCCCTTCTTTTTCTAGCAGATAAATCTAAAAGTATACATATGTATACCCACAGCCATATGTTTTATAATAGTTTTGATAAATTTATGCATTAAGACTGTTATGAAAAAGTAGATACAAATGCATATGGTTACATAGACCATGTCTATTTTTTGCAGGGGAAAAAAATGTGTAAAACTCCGAACTAGGATGAAATTTGTGATTCTCCTCTCACCTTTCTTCCCAAAGGATAATGCCATGCATTTGAATCTGTATTCTCAAGCCTGATTTGTACTGAATTGCGCTCTCTGATGCATCTAAAAGGGAAACTGGTTAGTGAATGTAACACTGTGGACCAAGGATGAATGGGCCAGAACACAAGACACCTGTCATTTCCCAATAGCAACATCAGCAGAAGGTGAAAAATCAGAATTGACTCCATTTTAGTTCAGAGGATTACAGAAGTTGTGTTCCCCAGCCCTTGAGAAGAAAGCCTCCAGAGGGGCCAGACATTGTGGTCCCTGTGATAGCCTCCCTGCAGCACATGGCATCTCTCTCCCCCTGGGTCCTGCTCCACGCTCACTCAGTCTTCCTCATCCCTGGCCAGACCCATGCTCAGTGGCAGCTGGAGCAGCTATGTCTGTGCTGCTGGCAGCTCCCAGTGAGAAGCAAGCCTCTGGGCAACCTTGAAATGCTGAAGGCCAAGTCATAGTTACAGATTGGAGCTCAAAGCAGGGCTGGCTTTTCTGACATTAGCAAGTGATTTGGGTGCTACTCATTGGATTAGCAGAAAAGAAGGGTAAAAAGAAACAGGGAAGAAGCTGAAAAATTTTTCAAAATTATATTTGGAATTCAATAGTCAATTAAAATCTCAGGAAAACAGGCACTTACTAAAAAATAGATGAAATTAATAAAAAAAACCCCAGGTCCATTTTGCTGAAGCCCTGGCAAAGCAGTGTGCCGGTGCTGCTGGCACAGAGGGGCAGGGGCTCATCAGCTGGAGAAAGGGCAGGTGTAGAGCTGCAGAGGTAACCTGTCCCCACCCACAGGCTCAAGACACTCTTGTCCCATCCCTTACGGCAACCACAGTAGACTGCTAAGCTGTTGTCCTGACTCAACTATTTTTCTTACCCTCCCTCTTCCCTTCCTGCTTCCTGTGATGGCCTCTTGCCCCAGTCATGCCTCAGCCCTTCACTGCATCTGAGAGGGTGAACTCAGCTTGGACTACACCACTGGGAAACCACTCCATCCCCACAGCCCTTCTCGGGGAGAGGTAAGTTATTTGTGTACCAGAGGCAAAGAGGATGAAACTGCTCTAAGGTGTCCAAGAGGTTACCATCACAGCTAAAGCAGGAACTTGGGATTTCCCAGCCTTGGACTTGATCAGCCCTTCTGCCAGCACTGAATAATGGGGTGCAAACACTATCAGGCAGAAAGATAACCAGAGGGGAGAAGGAAAGCAAAGAATAGCAACATATGGGAAAAACATTAGAAAAAGGAAGGAAAATGTAAATGATGTTAAATAACAAAGCAGAATTTTTTTTTTCCTCAACTTCAGAATAAATCAAAGGGATTATCTAAAAAGTCACATAACAGAGAAGGTGGGCTCTGCACCTCTATAAATATCATTTATGATCTGATTGGCATATGGAGAATGAAAATACAGAGGTGTGTATGGATGCTTCAGGGTGGACACTAGCACCACAAAGCACAAGTGGAAGTATGGCTGTGGTGTCTGTGATGGGAGGAGAGAGGATCTGACCCACCATCAAGGAAACCACAGAGGCTAGTATCGCAACTGGCAAAGGTGCAGTTTGTAGCTTATTTTAATCAAAATAGACATCTTCCATTTAAGAGAAAAGCCAAGGATGTTTTTGTTTTTTTAAAGAATAACTAAATTATTAGCCTTTAAATAAATGTCCATACTTTAGTAGTACTGAGTATCCAGGGATCACACATATATGTCTCCATGGGCATTTCAGCAGAGATCTGACATTGATGGGACACATCTTGCTATCTCTGGAGTTCACGAGGGAGGGACGGCAAGAGCCAGTGGTGTGCTTGGAAAGCTGGTTGTTGGCTTCAAGCGTAGGAACCTCTTCTAAAGCTGCTCTTTGGCATGCAAGGCGTGTACAGCCTTCATGGTTAAGTACTTTGCTGGATCTCAAGATCTGAATCTGTATGTGTAGAAGTCTGGCCACTTACCTACATGATTAAATATGGATTTAAGACTTACTTTTGGAAAGTAATTTTTTTTATAAAAAATTTTGGCCTCAATATCTGTCACTTGGACATTTCTATTTTATGGGAATATTTTATTGCCACCTTCTTGCCAAAATCCAACAGCAAAATATGTAATATCAACTTTTATGAAGCACTGCAAACTCAGTACTGCAGGCTCTCATGTTACATGAAATTAAACCTGTCAATTCAGTGAACAATTACAGGGAAAAACTACAGCACTTACTAGAATAAATTACAGAAATCAACTGCAGGAGGAATTTAAGTTAGGTTCAGATGTACTGAAGGCAATTAATGTAACAAATTCATTAGGGAACCATTCAGTTGCTCCCTCAAGTAGTCCATATTTTAATTAAAAAACCACACATGTTAATAAAGCTATGGTAAATGCTCTGTAAGTCTAATAAGGCTTCCCAATAATGTTCTTGCAAGACCTCATTAAAACTCCAGGTTTTACTAAATGATATAGAGCTTTATGAACATACCACCCTAGGACCTATATGACCAAATGTCCTCAGTCTTTTGCAAGTTATTCTCAGCTACCCTCCTCTTGTCTTCAGACTGGTGGTTGCACTTCGTCAAGGACAGACTTTTGCTCCCATCAAGGACTTTCTTGCTATTCAGACATCAGCCAAAACCTCTCAGTGATGCTATGAAGTTTCACCCTCTCACCTACTCCTCAAGGTATGCCAAGAGATACCACATATGTGAAGGACAAAAAATGCATGGGGGAGAGGAGGGACGAGGTTCATGTCCAGGTAGTGGCAGGTGAGGCAGCAGGTACTACCAGTATGGCAAAGTGTCCTTGACCAGAGCGCACCAGAACAGAGGACACGTTTGCAGGTGTGAAATGGTATGGCTATCCTCCTTCAGAATGGCCAGCACTGCGGGACATGGATAGGACCTTACCAATACCTTTTCTAAGGTACCTACTCAGGATCTAATAGCCCTGTTTCTTCCTTTTCCTCCAAGCACGGGCAAGCTGCCCTTGTGTGAGAGACCACCTGGAGCTGGACAAGCCTCTTTTGGGCTACAGCCTTCCACACACACAGACGGTGCTGTTTATGAAGCACTGCACACTACCGGGGCTGAGAAAAACTAGAAACTGGAATGATGAAAAATTCTGCATGTACAACATGACAACACTTGGCCCTCACTGGACCTGCTTTGCCCTGCTACCATCAGTGGTACCATGCATGTAAATGAAGGGTAACATCTCCCTGATGTCCTAGCCTCACCACGGAACACCTCCAGCAAGGGGCTCTCTGGGGCTGCAGGAAAGATGACAAGAATTGCACTTTCCCAGTTTAAGAGGCTTAGCATCCCATTGCACACCAGTGAGGGAAATGGGTAGCAGGCATGTAAAGAAGCCATGCATGCATCCTCAGCTGGTCACACATGTCCCACCTGGGCAAGGGGTGGCAGAGATAGGGCGCAGATGTCCATACTCTGAAGGCAGATGAGAAGTTATGCCAAAGCAGAGCCCTTTCAAGGCCTTCCATCACAACCAGTGATGACTAGAACAAGGAGTGTGTGTGGTTTAAACCATGAACAGCATCCACTTGTATTACCAGCTCAATTGTATTGCATGCTGTGCATACAACAGACCCTCTGGAGTCAAACTTGTCTCTGGTGAGTTACTGTATTGATCTACTGAACAAATTACTTGATGTGATGTTACTGTGTTTTAGATCTTCCTCTGCAGAATATACAGAAAAACTATCACCATTTGTACAACTAACTGTCTATCTGAAAAGCACAACATTGTACACATGGGCTTGGGATTCCCAAGTCAATTTTTGAAGGTATGAGTCATGAACTACTTAATTCTAGTATAAAAGCAAGCTGTATTGTCTGTCACCTTACCAGAGTTTGATATTAGAATGCTTTGTGTCTAGATAAAAAGATAGATGATAGTTTAGTCTACAGCATGGGTGATTATGTTATTTGGAATACACATTATGTTTCTTATAAGATTAGGAAAATCATATTTTGCAGAATCATTTGCTCTTCATTTGGTCTTCCAGTACCTGAAGGAGGCCTACAGGAAAGCTGGAGAGGAACTTTTTATAAGGGCATGTGGTGACAGGACAAGGGGCAATGGTTTTAATGTAGAGCAGGTTAGATTTAGATTGGACATTAGGAAGAAGCTCTTTACTATGATGGTGGCAAGACACTGGAATGGGTTGCCCATAGGAGCTGTGGATGCCTCATCCCTGGAAGTATTTAAGACCAGGCTGGGTGAGGCTCTGAGCAACCTGGTCTAGTGAGAGGTATCCCTGCCCATGGCAGGGGTGTTAGAACTAGATGAGCTTTAAGGTCCCTTCCAACTCATGCTACTCTATGACTCATCAATCTCATGGAAATATGTACGCAAAATCAGTATTACATTTGGACTCAGAAATTAAAAAAAGAGAGGTTGTGGCAAATTTCTTTCTCTTCAACTATGGTTTAAATGCTTGTTTATATTTTTCAGCTCTCGCTGTGAAACTATTTCATTTGAAATCATGTCTGGAGATGTTTTCAAAAGATAACTCTTCCTGTTTTGGGAATATTTCACATCTCAGTGATAATAACATCCTTAAAAAGTACCTTCACAGAATATTTTTTTTCTTATGAAGGCAGATAACACTGACTCATCTAAATGATTTAAAAGTCTTCCTTCATCTACTCTTATAATCCCTTGAAACTGCGCACTAGAGGTATAAGAATACAGCCCAGTCCAAACATCTAACAATCTGCAACAAGAAAAACCAATCAAGTAAAAAGCTTAGGCAATTTTGTTCTTGCAAAAGCAATAGAATAATAATAAAGCCTTAGAAAATGCAAGTTAGAAAGAAAGCACAGCATGAATTATCCTACTTTATGTTAATTTTTAAATTGAAATTACTTTTACACAAGAGACAAGGCACAGACTGAATAAAGCCTACTTTGGGTGAAAAGCAAAATAAGAGTGAGGCTATGGAAAGAATTTGAAAGGGGAGAGAAGGAATCCTGCTATGGGAAGATGGACCAACATGGCACTATATGTTTCCAAAGAATGAACCACCATGTGCCAAGCCACCCCCGCCTCCAAGTACAGCGGTGTTGCAGCTGGCCACTACCAAGACACAGCAGATCAATCCCCAACTACAAGTAACACAAAATTATGCAATTAATGCTCATTTTTACACTCTTCCTTGTCTATTAACAAGAAAGCACACTGTAACACGGATGGCAAGTATCAGTCAATAAAGAAAATTATCAGCAGTACAAGCCACAGACACATGTATAAAGGCAGGAAATATCCTAGAATATTACGTGGAATAAACTCATATCCATAAACCAGATAATAATTCATAAGACGTGCAATAGAGAAAATGAGATGCTGGCAGCAGCTTAGTTTAGCAGAAAATGTAAACACACATTCAACCTAAAAGGTGTGATGGGATTAAGTTAGGCCAGCGCTTAGGTGCCTTGCTGAATTAAACTCTCCCATTTAAACTCAGAAATAGTTGTGCTATTTTAATAACAGTTGAATGGCTTGTGGAGTTGGTTTAGAATGTTTCTTAAGAACTTAAGAATTAACATTTTTTGTCTTTAAAACAAATAGAAAACATTGTATAAATTGGTGAAAACACAGCTCTTAACACAGGCTTGAAGAAACAACAAGTGATGGAAAATGCCTGGGTTCTGTAGTCAGTTCCATTTAGTATAAATTGTTAATGCTTCCAGGAAAAAGAAATAATGAAAACCACTCATAATCTTGTAGTCAAGTTTCAACACCTGCTTATTTACTGTGGCCCAAAGAATAAGGATAACATGATTTGTGATTCAAGCATACAGCATAAGCACAGGGATTTTTTTCATTAAATTCTGTTTGCCTAATAAGGAAAGAGGACATGTAATTTCAAAATTAACTGGATTTTTTTGTTTTGTTTAGGAAACAAAGCCATCAGCAAATGCAAGCAACCAGTCAAGTCTGAAGGACTGACAGCAGCTATTTCACCATGAGGCTGATCTATGGCAGCCCAGTGCTGTTCACTACCAGGGGACTGGGAAAGTGCAGCTCAGATGTGTCGTGGTTCCAAACCACCAAAGATTGTCATCTGCAGGCTGCTCATACAGTGGCAATTGTATAACTGCAACAGAAATACTTATAATAATCTATCTAAGATAACAGATTCTCAAATGATCAGTAGACACAGATGCACTTCCATGGATATGTACCACATGTAGAAACCTGCAGAGAGGAGACTCCTGAGACTCCTACCATAACCACATTTCATTTCAGAAAGGGAAAATACTGAGCAATTTTGGTCCTGAAGTCCTTATACCAGCTTGTGACTGCTAATCTCAATGGACAATTTCTGCAAAGGGAAGAATTACACAAGGGTGTAGATGTGAATGTAAACACCATGAAAAACTACATCTACATTTTTTCCTTCCGCATTCAAATTCAACATCAAACCTGACTGAACCTTTCACAATGCTACGTTCCCTCATTCACTACTAATTATAATGAATTGGTCCTGCATTCCTAATGGTTCATTAATTTTTCCTGTATGGTTCTTTCTTGTACAAAACCATGCAGAGAAGGAAAGACACCTCACACTTTCATGCAGATCTTGAAACCAGAAGAATGGCCTCATTTCCACCACTTATAAAGTTTTAGCCAAAGGATTGGTTAAACTGGTCAAAGAAAAGTTTAGGAATAAGCCAAGAAACTGTAAAAAAACCCAAAACATGTCAGAGAAACTGAGTTATCTGCTTCCTTGATGCATTTGCTACTGATCAACTTGGTCCTCACCTTTCCCTGATAATCTGGTGGCACATTTGGAGACATAAAAGTTGCCCTCGGTATATAATTTCTGATAGCTACTTCACCTCCCTTTTGCTTCACGTAATTTTTAAGTTGCAAATGCAGAACAAATCAGCACCAACAGCACCACTTCCAGTCATGGACCTCTTCTCCTGTTGAATATATATCTATTTTCCTCAAAGCTTTGTGTCTGTGCAACAAGGATGTGTGAAAAACAATCCCTGACAGCTCACCTGCCTTCTCTTCACTAACTTCTGGCAGCTTTGGACACAAAGGACTTTGTCATCACTTCTGCTGGCTGTGATTGAAAAAATGTACCATATTTTCACAAGAGAAATGGAAACAAGGCAAACACCTCACTTTAGATTATTTCACACAGTTTTCTCAGCTGAAAATGTTACTTGGTGCATAGACAAAGAGTGACTCTGCACATCTGCAACTGAACTTTAGGCACACACTATGATTTATGCTGCCTTCTGAGAGATGTACCTGGGGCACTGAAACAACACAGCAGGAGAAGTATCAGCAAGAATTGCCTGGCAGTAGTTGCTTCTGTGTTTCTGTTGCATGATCACACCATTCAACGTCTGACATGCTGAATGAGAACAAGTTTCCCCTTTCACTGCAGAAGGATGGGGTTGTGGTGAGTTACCACAAGTGACAGAAATTTTAACATCAGCTCCTACAGTTAGGCAAATTTAAAATACAGAATATAGTCATACACTGAGGTATAGCTGTGGCACTAACAACCACCTAGAATGCAGGTGCAGGGCTCCTGTGAGGAAATTTGCCATGAAAGTACCCAAGGTCTTAGCCTGAGGTCACAGCTACTGCTACTGCTCCCAACCAGGTCAGTCCACTGCAGGTACCTGGAAAAAGACAAACCATAGAGTGGCAAAGGAAATACTGATTTGAACAATTAGCCCTAGGCATTTGGTCTCACTTTATTAAATTTATTTATTAGCAGAATCTTGCTTTCTTCATTTTTTCTTACCTGATCTGGATCATGGAATTAACCCTAATTATTGAATGTCCACATCTGCTTTGGTGAAAAACAGTGGCAAAACATTTCTCTAATGAGATTTGGCCTGCACAAGAAACCCTACATGTTGGTGTCCAGATCTGGTCTTTCTGTTCTTCAACATGAACATAAAACTGCCATGTTTTAGAATGCTATCCGCTAGCAGCTTGGTAATACACCCATGAACTGCCTGTACGCTCTCCTGGCTCTTTGGTGAGTATGGTGGCACCTCTGTGCTGGAAATACTTTGTGCTTCCTTGCCAAAACATGTGTTTCTAAGCAACTGACCCTTCTAAAATCATGAATCTCAGCACTTACAGGCTGAGAAGCAAAACGCATGACAACACATATTAAGAGATAATTAGTAGGCCAAAGACTGTTCCTTCACAAGTGCCATACAGGGATGATACATATTTCCCTCCCTGAATTCCAAGAGTTGCTAGCCATAATGTGAAAAAATGACTGATGACTGGGTAGGCTAGGAGGTCTAAGCTTTACTTTCCCATAGAGCTTGCACTGCTACTGAAGCATGCTACTGAAGAAGAGAACGCTGCTCTCAAAACCTTTCCTGCTTGGTGGACATCCTTCACTCATTCCTTCTTCTTCCTCCTGCAATGAAAATACACACCACACGTGGAGGGGGCTGCTGAGGGCACACATGATAGGGCAGCTCGGTCCTACTCAGCATTCCTACCAGAGCGGCCTCAACTTGCATCACTTCTGCCCTCCCAACAGCAATGTGTGACAGTACGAGCAAGCCATGGGGCTTGGCAGCAGCAAACATCACCTCAGAAGTGAATCATCATGGAGTAAGAAAGTATTTACATTTCCAAGCAATGAAAAATATTAAAGGACAAAGCTTCCCCATACACTTTATTACTACTTTATCTCAGATAAGTAAAATGTTGTTTACTGTAGACTCTGTGCAACATCACCATTACAGTCTTGGACAACGTTGTGGTGACTTTTTCTGCCATTTTATTCAAGAAGATTTTACCATCCTCAGTTGTAAAATTATGACTGTCTCTATTATCTTGGACACAACAATGTCTATTTGGGACCTTTTTTTTAAAAAAAAGATGCATTTTTTTTTTTACATCAAAGAATTAGAAATATTCTATATTT
>JAAGNO010027360.1:0-30443 GCA_033439905.1 Ceryle rudis
AGAATATAAGCAAAGTAAAGAAAAGGCACAAACATCTGTACAATTTAAAAGTACCAGACCCAATAAGAATTTCAAATTTAGTTTTGGTCAGGCTCATGATGACTTGTTATTTTATCTAATTCTTTTGATATAACAAAAGTATATATAATAGCAAACTACTGTAACTTAGAACAGGCATGCTGTAAAGTTGAATACTTCTTTTATCTCTAGAAAAAAAAAAAAAAAAAAAAGTGGGGTAAATGTATGGGTAAAAGTCTCCATGCATCTCAGATCAATGTGGCTTGCTCTTCTCAGATGACGGATCTTTTCTTTCCTGTGTGCTTGATGAGGGGTCGCTCCTGCTGTGAAAGCCCAACTGCCTGACGTCCACAAAGCTCTTGCTGTAAAAGGTGGGATGGGCTAACGCAGTCTGTGATGTACCAAAACTGTCCTGTTCACCACCGTGCAAGTCAGGATGGGTGGCTGAGGCACAGGTCTGGCCCGGCTCAGATCCACTAAAGTGTTTAATGCTAAAATGTGCACTTTCTAAGGGTTTCTGGTGAGGCTCAGAAGGCCTCTGCAACTGCTCCGCCCCATGCAGAACGGCTTCTTCTGTGGCGATTCGCAGAGAGGCTATGGCTTTTGTACAAGTCTGTATGTTTTCCTCCTGCTCCCTCTCAGTAGCTACGACACCATCCTCCGACGTGCTCTGTGTCAGCAACAGCAACGGAGAGGGGGGCGCACTGGAGGGAGCAGTGGCGTGCAAGCTGTGCGGAGAGGTACGTTTCTCATGGTGCTTAGAAATACTATAGGATTCCTTTGCAAGGATTTCTGCAGTTCCTCTTTGCTTTTCCTCAGAGCCCTCCCTCTGCAGGGCCAGAGTGGACGGAGAATGTAAACCTGAAAGGGCCACCGGTACTGAATGGACCATCTGGATACCCCCAATAGGCATCATAGGGATGGGTGCTCGGATCTGTTGCTGGGAGTGTAGTGGAAGGTGACTGAAGACGTAGTCGCTCGGACCTTCAGGGAACGGGCTAGACCCACGGTGCTCCATACCTCCTTTTTCTCCGTATACATTGAAGTAAGGCCCCTGAGACAATCCCCTTCTCTGTAACCAGAAAAAAAAATAATACAAAAGAAATGTCAGTGCTGCTACTAGCAAAATTCTTGTCTGGCAGCCAAACCACCTATCTGCTTTCCTGTCTAACACAACTTCTCATTCATGCATCACCTTTTATCCAGATGGATCCCAAAGCATTTGGAAAACTCCACTAATTGCTTATCCAAACAACGGAGGAGGTTTTGCTTAGCTCAGCCCTAGAGGGCTCATGCCTCTGAGGTGAAAGGCAGCAGCTATTTAAGAGTGTTCAGCAACACAATGCAGCAATTTAGGTCAGGAAGTGAAGAGTATTATATTCAACTGAAACTGCAGAGAGAATTTGGGGTAGATAACATTTCATTCCCCAGGAGGAGAATCCATCTCACCCTCTGTTTTGGCAAACTGTGCTAGTATTGGCAGTCCACACTGGGTATCAAGATTTTTTTGGAAAGAAATACGCATCTGTTCAGCTCAGGAGCCTCCAGCATGAGAAAGACATGAACCTGCTAGAGCAGGTCCAGGGGAGGGACATGAAGATAACTAGGGAGCCAGAGTACCTCCCCTGTGAGGACAGGCTGAGAGATTTGGGGTTATTTAGCCTGCAGCAGAGAAGGCTCTGGAGAGATCTTATTGCAGCCTTCCAGTACCTAAAGGAGGCCTATAAAAGAGATGGGGATGGACTCTTTATTAGGGAGTAAAGTGACAGGATGAGGACCAATGGTTTTAAACTGAAAGGGAGTAGATTTAGATATTAGGAATAAATTCTTCACTGTGACGGTGGTGAGATACTAGAACAGGTTGCCCAGAGAAATTGTGGATGCCCCCTCCCTGAAAGTGTTCAAATCCAGACTGGATGGGGCTTTGAGCAACCTGGTTTAGTGGAAGGTGTCCCTGCCCACGGCAGGGGGGTTGGAACTAGATGATCTTTACGGTCCCTTCCAACTGAAACCATTCTGCAATTCTATGAACACTCTGCCACCACCACTGCTTGGCAGTATGGGAAAAATCAGACTGCATGTACTTATCTTCTGCCTGCTGAAAGATCCTGCTCTGGAGTCCCAGAGAAGGCACTTGCTCCCCATGAGCTTTACCCAGTCCTTGATGAAAGGGGATGGGTATTTCCATGGAAGTTCAAGTGCCTCTGTGCAATGAAGACCCAAATTTTTATTGTCATTAAGACAATGGAGTACCACTCTGGCCTATCTGTAGTGTAAACAAATAATAACAAAAGCACAGGCATTAGCTGTGAGTGAAAGTGATGATTCTATTGCTGGGAGACTCACCCACTCATAATGGGATTGAGAAGAATGAGGGATTTTGTAAGGCCTAATAAAAACCAATCTCACAATACTGACATTTTCAGTGCCTTCCCATTAGGTCCTGCCTTGGAAGAATGAATAGATCCATCTTCACTCAGTATTAAATATGCCCTGGGCTTTTGCATTTCTCTTTTTTTTTCATTCTTAACTTTCAAAATTTGTTTTCCATCTGATGATTAAATAGCATTTCTGGCTGACCAGTGGAATAATGATGACAGCAGTGAAGGATGATATTTTTATAATTGTCTGTGGGATTTCACCATACAACTCTCAGGGACTCCCACAGGAAATTAAATGAATGAAAATGCTCATCTCTGCTCTGCAAATCAACCAAACACCTATCAAGTGCCCCAGAGCTGTACTGCTACCACAGTCTCGGTGTGGCAGCCCAGGGACCGCGCTGTGAAATGCCAATGCATTAAAGTGGCACCACTTCAATTCTGGGAAATCCTAGCTCTCAAGGCATTAAGCAACCTCTTGATCCCATCCCGGGGAACTGGTTTAGGGGACAATTAAAGATTCAGTTTCTGTGCTACCCAGGGGCTCAATATCACTGTGCTCAGATGCTTTGTCCTGTGTGATATAAATCAACATAGAGACAGGAAGGGTGACCCATCATCATCAGACTCAAACTTAGATGTTATTATTCAGAGACTAATTTATGTTGGGAACTTTCCTGTTCAGAAAGTGAGACACTTGAGTCTCATAAAAGAGATACTGTCATGAGAAAGCATAGTGACAGCACGTAATACTGCTGAATGGGGAAAAATTTACAGAATAAACTGTAGTTGCCAAGTAACAAGAAATAGTTCACCTACCTGTCACCCTGTCAGCCCTTCCTATCGCTAACTTCACCTCTGCACAGCTGCTTGCACCCTTTTTATTCTCCCATCTTTGGTCTGTCAATCTGTTTCTCAGTCATACTGTCCTCTTGGCTGTCCTAAATCATGACATTTATCACTACCGCATCTGATGTGAAGTGGGGCTAAGGGAAACAGAGCAAAAGCAACCAAAAAAAAAGGAGTAAAACTCATCAAAGAACAAACCTAGCCACACACAAATCTCTAACGGAGAACGATGCTGGCTTTATGTTGTACCCTGCCACAGTTTCTAAGAGGAATAGAGCAACAGTCTGTCCTTGTTGGATAGAGATGGCTAACTTGATAGAAACTGCTTTGTGCTTCAAGATCAACAGTATCATCCAATGTATGCCTCAAATGCCTAATTTTTACATAGAAAGTGACAGTGTGTGCATGTCCACTGAATGCCTTCCAAGCCTGGCTGAGCATGTAGCAGATTATCTTTCTCTAGCTCTGGCAGATAAGTTTGGAAACAGCCAATTATAGGAATTAATAACTGTTCATACCTCTTACCTTGCTTTTATTTCCTTTACCAACATCTAGCATTTTCAAACCCATAAGCAGACACACATATACATATTCATGGGGAACGACTGAATATTAGAGGAGCTGTCTTCTTTTAACAAACATCCTGAAAATCTAAAGACTTTATTCCATTGACAGGGCACTGAGCACAGTGTGGAAAGTCATGCTATCTTTTTGTGGTGCAGTCAGAGTGAATTGCTGCCCGCACAGTGAGATGAGATCCTCTCTTTGTCAGGTGACAGAAGTCCAGTTTGTTTCCTATTCATTCTCATTTGTTGCAGTTTAACTTACTTCCCTCCAACTTCAGGTGACATATAATTTCTCAAGCCATAATATTCTGTAGGAACTTTTCACTAAAGTCTCTGCCCTGGTCATGAAGCTAGACTGCCACACCACAGCCCTGAGCAAAGCCATACCCAGCTTCACAGATCCCCCAGAATTCCTTCGGGATGAGATAGGGTTTACCCTGTATCTGGTTCACCACCCAAAACAGGCTGTGGAGGATTAAGAGGAAGATCACATTTCAAAGCCAAGCACCTTTCACAGACATTCGCCTGGCAACCTCAGACCACAGCTTGCAAAAAAAAAATGGCAGGTGGAAAACAATCTGATTACCATATCATAATGTACTTGAGGCTTTTTGAAGTTAAAAACCAGAGAATGTTGAACTCTACTGTGAAATTCAGTAACAGAGCATAGTACCAATGTGTTTTGTAATAGACATGATGAGTAATAAAGTGACTATAAATCTGTGTGGACTTTAGTTTCAGGATCAGCTCAATTTGCAGTCCTACTGAGAATGCACCATAGCAGCCTGCAGGCACCAATGGACCTAATTACAGTTTACCTGGACTTTAGAAGTTTTACACTACCTCTCTGTACTAGAATGCATTTCACTGAAGATAATAAAGTATTGAGTACTTGGGAAGAGAATTAATATCCATTTGGCTGGGACACTCAAAGGACCTTGAGTCCGATCGACTTTCAAGTGGATATAGAGATGCTTAACTCCCTTCAGCTCTTCTGAGTATTCTGAGTATACAGGATTCAGACTTCAAAATTAATCAAAGCTGCAACAAAACAGCAACACAAGCAAAATCCACTACCTCCTAGAAGTTAAAACAGTTGCTAGGGACAAGTTTGTACTGCTCACAGCAAGACATACTCACAGTCTTACTGCGTCTAGCCCTGTGACTGAAAGAAGAGGCAAAAGCTCTGGTCTGCAATAGGAAGTAGCAGAGTGCACTAGGAGTGGGGACAAGTAGGAACAGAGTGGAATCGTTGGTGCTGGATCCCATGATCACAATGTAAGTGTTGTGGGGTTGGAGGGGAACGCTGCATTGGATTAACCCTATATGGTGTCTTCTCACTCACTTAAATGCCCACTCACAGTTTAAGTGCATCTGCTACACTATTGGAGCCCATTTTTCAGTTTATTTTCACCTGAAAACAATCCAGGTCACTTACTCCAAGACTGCTCTGCAATGTTAGTCAGACCAAAAGAAACATGACAATAGAGACATGCCTGATCCAAACTAAAATGCTAACAGAAATGTACTCAGGGTGAACAAAAATAGCCTTCCCATCTCCTCTTTCTCTCAGACTGGCATAAAATGACTGGGGAGAAGAATCAGAGCTTTCCAGTAATGGCACTATCCTTCTCAGAAAGGAAAGAAACCTCTGGCATTGACAAAAGAGAAGATCCCAAATGCATGTAGAGAGCAACTGGGATCCGCCTTTCAATTTAAAGACGCCAATTTAACTTGCCAAAGCCAAATGTGCACCAGCATCAACCAGAGCCTCAGGCTACTCTAGAGAAGGTATCCTGTTGCAAGAGTGTATCCTGTTATTAACTGCCAAAGGAAAAAAGGGTATATTTTTTCTGTGTTTTTGTACAATCTACAAAAATAGTTACTGTCCCCGTGCTCCTTTCCACTTGCCAAAGAAAAAAATCTCAATTGCTTTCTACATGGTGCTTTCAATGCCACAGCACTTTACAATCTCTTTGCACAAGACCACCAAAGTGCATGAACATTCAGTGGGAAGCAACATGAAGGGGAACTAGGCTAACACTGGCCACAGACGCTAGAGCAAATACATCAATTTCAGTGGAGAAGAGAACTTGTCTCTTCTGAGAACCGCAGGCACCAGAAGCACAAAACTGCTCTTATTCCTGCAAGGACTGGGAACCCAATGAAGCTCTGAAAGTGGAAGCAGAATTGTAACTGGCACGTGCATCACTGATGCAGTTGCTAACCATGTTCTGATTTGCTGCTGGATTTCACTTCTCTGAAAGTGAAAAACAGCCTTTATTTCTTCTTCTTCTTGTCTGACAGCTTTCATTTATAGCAAGCTCAGGTGTTATTTGTCTTCCCACACACCAAATACAATAACTTGCGTTTCTCCTAAACTCAACTACTGTTTGGCTAAAGTATATCTTCCAGAAAGGCATTAAGAGGGGAGGAATCCAACCTTCCTTCCTTGCAATCACTTGTTAAGATGGGCAGTCATCCTCACTTGACATTTCTTCATTCAAATTTGCCTGGGCTTCGCTTCCAGTATGGCCTGTATTCAGGTTCCAGTGACTGTACAGAGAGCTCTGGGCTTTTCCCTCAAAACACTCAACATGTCACTGAGTTACTGATGCTTTCTGTAAGAGAAATGATCTTTTACATTGGGTTTTTCACTGCCACATGCCTGATCCAAAGCTCAAAAATAAGGTAATTGTTAAAAGACCAGCTGGCATGGTGGACTTTCCAAAAGAAGGAGCTAAGAGTGCTAAAAGAGTCCTTACAATGTGCTAAACGCCTTGCTGGAAGGTGTGCGTAACACACAAAGCAAACATTGCAGCAAGAACTGTCAGATGGCCAAGGGTGACTGCTACATACCCTTTTGCCAGCATCATCACACATTCAAAATCTCTATTACAGGATGCCAGTGGAAGTGTCTCATGAGGGGCATTAGGGGCTCCCTGCACAATGTCAGCTGTAGCGACTCATATAATCCCTTAGATTTGCTACTAAGACATCATGACTGTTAAACTGGTGGCTCTTTATTCTCTTGTGTTTCCTTACTCTGTCAGTAGAACTGCTGACAGGGTTTGTATCCTCTCAGCAACACAGCGCTCACCACTATGTGAGTGCGGCAGAGTTTCAGCACACCCTTCCTCAAGGACTGCTTAGTCGGCCACCCCTCTCTGATGCTCTTGCCAACAACTGACCAGGCCACGAGGCCATGTTCAAGATGTGGAAGAAGTACCTGTGTTGCTCTCTCCTTTACATGTGGCTACTTACAGTGAAGCTTTCCCTTTTCCTGAAAAGATACTTTTGGATCTGCCAGGCTGGTAGCTTCTCATCTCTGTTTGGTCCATCCCTGCTCCAGTCACCTTTTCTCAGCTGCATCTCTCACTCCATTCCACCTCACTCCATTCCCAGGCACAGATAACACTTCAGACTGACTCCCCAGAGAAATTCAGCCCAGAGCTCTGGAAATGCTGATTTTAAGAACTCAGGGTTCAGTTCTTCTCTACAGAGAAGCATCACAAAAACTACACAAAGAGCTGAGAAGACTGGCAATGGGGAAGAAGGGAGAGCCCTGCTGGGTGGAGGGCAGGGAGGCAGAAGCCCTGAGACAGTGTGAACCTGTCACAGCTTGCCCGGGTTGAACTCACACATACAGGCTGATAGGGCAGGCAGAGAGAGGGCAGCAGCAACATCAAACATGGCAAGGGAAGCATACTAACTACATAAATAAATACATACATACATAAATACATAGCGAGGCTGTTCCTTAACTCTAAAGACCAAATTTATTTGTGGAGGGAGTGCTTCATGAATGCTAGGGGTGGTCAAAAGTGCCAAGTCAGCAGTTTCTAAGAGCTGATTTACCGAAAAGGAACAGCACAGACAGCAGCTGTGCGAGTTTTGCATATTTCCATTTCCACCCAGATGGTCACGTCCCTGACAAAACAGCCAGTTGTGATGATACTTTCTGCGGAGCAGACAGCTGCCCGCTCCTGTCACACGATAATATCTTTTAAACTCCAGCCACAGATCCTGATTTCAATGGGCACCTTACTTTTCTGAGAGGTTCCATTTATTTTAGCATTTTTATTCCATTAAACCATACTTCAGTGATGGGCACTGCACTGCAGCATCAAAGCCTTAAGCTCTGCTCTGGGCTCGATCCCATCTGACAGTTTGAGAGGTAAAAGGTTTTACAGTGTAAAAAGAAGCCCCACATGCCATGTAAGCTTCCTGGGCCATTTAAAAATAATATAATATAAAATATATATATAAGTATAATAAAGACAGGGCAGTTAATGTAAGCCAGACTAATTTCACTGAAGTTAATGGAGCAACTCAGGCTTGTACCAAGTGAAGATTTGACCCTTAGGCTGACTGTTGCATCTAACTGAATCAACATCCTGACTCAGTCCCTGTCTGTTCCAAATTTATTGCATTCGTTCCAGAACTTCCCACCAAGGCTCAAAGCTTCTACCTTCTTTTTCTACAAAGCTGCAAAGTTTTTTGAAGTGCTATGCACAAATTGGGCAAAAGCACTGTTTTTGACAATAGAGTGAAAATACTCTTTAATACTTACCGAATGCCCTACTGGAATAGATTCTGACTGTAAATATTGACCCATGGACAATGCTGGATTATGGTATAAGCCCCTCCGGGGAGATGTCGCTCTAACAGAAGTCATGTATCTCCTCTCTCGCCTGGGAGACAAATCTCTTCGAACGGACACATCTTTCCCTGGTGACATTGGTCTTCTTGGCGATAGATGACGTCTTGGTGACACGTCCCGTCTTGGTGATAATTCCCTCCTCAGCACAGCCTCCTTCCGCGGGGAAAGGTGCCTCATGGGTGAAATATCTCTTCGGGGTGAGAGATGTCTTCTGGGTGACAAATCCCCTTTTGGCATTAAATACCTCTTTGGTGAGTTATCTCTATAGGGTGAAGAATCGTAGCTGGGTGACGACTGCTGACTGGAAGGTGAGAAGTCCCTTGGAGACGAACTGGGGTCTAACGAAAGCACGTAATCCTCATCCATGCAGCTAGGTATGTCCAACCTGTCTTTGTCAGGCTCAGAATCGGTACTCTTACTCTGGAAAAATCTCTGATATTCTGTCATCTGTGAGTCTTCACAAGAGTCGCTTGGTGTTACAAGCTGAGTAACCTGAATGCTAGGCAAGGTGACCAAGTAACTGATGAGGGAGGAGTGTCCCATGGAAAGGGAGCCCTCAGGGGAAGCCCCCTGCGACGCCCCAGCTGAGTTCACCGACAGGGAGGAGAACCGAGGGGGCTGCGGGCTGGTGCTTCTTGATCTGGTTTTTGGTGTCGAGTCTCCCTGAGTATCATCAAAATCGTCCTCATCCTCATCGTCATCATCATTGTCATCGCCATCCTCACCATCTGACTCCTCTGCATCAGAAAACTGGTGTTCTGCTGACAGGCCTGCCAGGTTGCTACTCTTCTCTGCCTCCTGCTGCATGTCCTCCATGTTTTCTGAAACAGCCATGGCAAGTCAAAATGGTGAGCACACACCTCACCTCTTAAGCCTTCCACCACGTTCACTCCCCACCCAGCACACTCATTGCCATCATTGGATGCTCTGCGTCTGGGATGGCTGCACAAAGCCAATTGTCATAGTCTCAAACCACAATTTTTCATAGTAACACCTTAGAACTCTATACTTGAAAGAAGGTATAAAAAGCAAACTTAACCTCCCCCATGCTGCAAGTTCACTCAACATTGCCATCTCTTACATCTAAATTGAGATAGGGAACTCCGTATGAGACAGATGACAACAGGTCATACTTTTATTTCTAGCTCCTCCTCATGTATCTTAAAATAATGTAACTCAGATAAAAGAATCAGATTTACTTTTTGTAATTCCTGTTTATTAAAAAGATGCCACTTAATTAAAAAATGCCCCAAATACTCTTAATATATTTTCCCATGCCAACTACTGTGCTGAAGTGCAATGAGTCGTTTGCATACTCCAGAGGCCATTCCAGCTAAATTAAATCATTCTGACATACCTGCTTCTTCAGTTTCGGCATCATCTACAGATGTCATTGATACTCCAAGCTCCAGGCATTTTTTCATGTGTGCTTTAGACTTCATATGTTTTGTCAGATTTCCTATGGATCAGAGATTAATCTAATTAACGGACAACAGCAACAAACACTCTCCAAGTCAGGTTTTGGTGTATCTTAACTCTGTTATGCTGCAGATGGGGGTTTTTACTTTAAATGAAACCACAACAGTCAGGGCTGACTCATCTGGTCTATTGCCCTCAGAGCCTGTTTTATGTCTTAAATAAATAAATAAATACATTTCAAATACACTTAAAACTCTGAGCCTGAGAGTTATATAGGCACCTCTCCAATTTTCCATGTGACATTTAAGAACCCCAGCAATCTAAAAAACTCACTTTTGGATGTTATCTATTCCTGGGCTCAGTGTTCATGATATGTACAGACTGCCTGGACATCGAAGCAAGTTCAATTCAAACCATTCATTCACGGCTCACTCCTAGTTTGTCAGTGGACCTTTCAAGCTAAGGGCTCTCCCATTTACCTCACATGTAGGTTCCAAATGTTCAGACTATTTGAAGCATTTTGAAGCAAAAGTACTCCACGACAAAGGCATTTATAGGAGACTTCTCTATGCAACTTCATCATCTTGCTGCTATGTCTGAACTGAGAAGAGCTGTACTTACAGCATTCACCTGGGATGTGGGAAATCCAGGTTCAGCTCCCCGCTTTGGAGTAAGGATCTGAACCAGCCACAGCAGGGATTTGAAATCAGATCTCCCATTCCCCTGAGGGAGACTATTGATTTTCTGGAGTGCCTGTCTTGGTCTGTTTTTTTCACAGATAAGAAAACTGGACTGAGACTGGCCCCAAGAGACATTACATGGCAAAGAACCTTGAGCACAAAGCACAACCTGGAATGACAACAATATTGCTCTAATCCATTAGCCACTTCAGTCACAGTTGCAACATCCAGTGGGGAAAGCATGGCACAAGCAAACCCATTCCACTACCAAAACACAGTGCTTCTGAGCTTAAGGAAAGCACCCTGTGAACGTACTTATGCTGCTTTTGGGACGCGACACAGCATCTCCAGATGGTGCATGTGGCACATGCAAGCTGCGGGCAGGAACGCTGCACTACTCCGTTGGATAATGGAAATGTGCTTGTAAGCTTACAAGCTAGGCTCTCCTCCTCTGAGTTTCAGTCCCAGCTGGTTCAAATAAATCCCTTCTCAGAAAGATCTTCTTACTGTGCCTATGCATCGCATGAAATGTCTAATTTGGCCACTGATGCCTCTGGGTGGCTAAACAGGGTGTATACTGAAAATCTAAGTACTGATAAAGGTCTGTCCCCTACTGTTCTCAGCAGAATAGCAACAATAGTTATGAGGCTGACAATTGCTCATAAGCAGTAATACATCAGTTAAACACTTCTTGTATTCTGAACTTAGCATCTTCCTGCTCATGCCCTTCTTGTGCAATAGCATACCACCTTCTCCCTGTTTTTTTTTCCTCTGCTAGAAATGCCAGTCTTGCTTGCTGACAAGCAATTTCACATTTCTTTCCATGCAATCTCTTCTGGATGGAATGTCCTCTCTGAAAAAAGCTGCAAAACCACAATGCTCCTTCAAGTCCCTCCTCAGAACCCATTCCTCCAGCAATGTCAAATATAAGCAATGATCGGAGAACAGCTCACCAAATGGTCTACTGGGACTACAAATGAGCATCTCCTTGTCTTTGTCTCTACACCCTCATGAAAGTTCTCTTCTTAAATTAGGTTGACGGGTCTACTACCATCCATCAGCTATTCCCATCTTTGGCAGAGGAAGAAGTGCTGGAGTCATGGAAACTATTACAATTCTCAATCCTCAAAACAGCAATGAAGCTGCACTGGGATCTTGGGAGAAATTTCCTTCAGCTTCCTTCTCCCTTTTCATGTTAGCTCACCACATTGGGACCAGAATCCCCTTCCCTTCCCTGCCAAAGGGAAGCTAAGAAACTGAGAACATAAGGCTCATTTGGGCTGTGCTACAAAGAAATGCTACAAAAGCAAAGGACTTCTTTCTTTGAAGGAGATAGTTGCAACACAAATCTGAATTCCAAAGAATATCATTATCTGTGGCCTCAGGGTGACAAATGGAAGCTTTTTTCTGTGCTGGTAAATACACGTGAACACAAGCTATCAGATCTCCATTCATAATTAATGCCACAGTGGATGGAGTGGCCCATCTGGGAGACATACATTATGAATAAACACAAAACTGACCCACTGTAAAGCCCATGAAGGCATGTTTTCCTCAGTAGCTGATGCTCTGTTTCTGCATTATGTCATAACAAGTGTACTCTCCTGATAGCATTTCACTTTTGCTGCAATTAAAATTTGCACCATTTAACAATTTTGGCAGAAAATATTATTTGCAAGGGAGTTCTTATGCCACTACGTTTTCTCTGCAGACAGATGGACCAGCCAAAAGCCTATAGCTCTTAATGAAGAGCTATATCCAAGGAGTCTTGGAGTCTCACAAAATCCCTGGGTCAATTGAGCAGAACAGAAAAATCTCTTTCATGAAGTCCTGTACACATAAACACAATCATTTTAATCTGAAAAAAATTCTCTTATTGATTGCCAAAGGGTGCTTGGACCCCACAGAGCAAAATAGCTCAAGATTTGTTCAGAAAGTGGCAAGAGTTCAGCAAAAAGGGTGAAGTACCTTTAGTTTTGAAGGCAAAATTGCACAACTTGCATACATAAGGCCGGACATCAGTATGAGTGCGGATATGTTTTTTGAGCATGCTTGGCTTTTTGCAGCGAATTCCACATTCTTCACAAATGTACTTTCCTCGGCCACGACCCCTGACATAGACATAATCCTCATTTGATTTATACCTGTTGGAAGAGAGCAAACATTTCAATTGTGCAGACTCCATGTCATATACATGCACAAGCATCACCTCTATGCTGCTGATCCTGATCCTGTATATATCAGATCACAACAAAATCACAGAAGTCCATAGGAATTACTGAATTTTCAGTCTGGAACTCAAAAAGTACTTGCCTTTCAGTGAGTGCACTGGTTCCCATGTGTTTACCAATATGAGACCAAAAGGTTGCAGTATGAGAATAGTATAAATACCTTGTCAGGAAACAGGCTAGCTACCATCCCTATAGACACAGCACAACTTCAAACACAAGTCTGCAGGTTGGATTTATTTCAGCTAACTGTAGTCTTGTACAACGTAGGCATCTACCACCGCTGAAACCAGTGAAGTTTTGCAGCACGGTTCATTTAACTATTTAAGTGTATTTATCCCTTGGGATCAGATAAATCACACGCTGGGAATGCCCATTAAGCATAAAGGGAATACAGATGACTAGCAAGGATGTGTGCATTTATACTACAGATGCCTGAAGTTCCTGAAGATGGATTCCTCCCTAAGGGACACCAAGTTGAGTTCACTCAGGTATGTGCCACTTCAGAAATAAATTGGGAACTTCCATACTGCATACTTAGCAGAAAGCTGTTAAAGGATTTTTTCTTTGCACAGGCATAAGTGTTCCATGCTAGTTTTGCTGATTAAATAGTGTGTAGTTAAGACAATAAATAAGATACGCAAATCTATGTACAGCTGCACATTACCTTTACCATCATGCTAAGCTGTTAATACTCAAATCTAAAAGGGCCCAGGAGATCTGCTAAGGTTGTTTTCAGGTTTGAAAAGTGCTGGGCATTCCCTAGAAGGAGAATTTCATCCTCTTTTATCCAGAGTAAAATCCAGAAATTGTGATAAATGAGAAATTATTTTTTTTTCCCCTCTGTCCTCCATTGTCCTCTCCTTAAGCAGCACTAAGTCCTTTAGTCACCCTGTGGATGCACAGCCCACAAAAATATTGTTGGTACTGACAAGTCAGTGCTTTAAATAAATAAGGGACTGCATGAAAGATTCTGTTAATGTGATGATAACTCTACAAGAAGCATTTTTGGGGTTACAGGGTTGAAACATTTTTCAAGTGTGCTTTTCCTAGATGAACACTTCTTCCATATGTTCAGTTATTTCACTGGCAATATAAATACTGAAGCTAATATCAAAAAAATACACCACCCTGTTCTCATGTTCATCTTGTTACCTATTAAACATATCAGCTCCTCTTTCAAATGTGAATGCCTAAATTCAGTTTATTTCATCTCCTTTACAATAAAGTTGTTCCTCTCCCTTTGCCTTCATTGTCCCTGGCACCATGGGCAAAACTGGCATAGTTTAATGACATTTAATATTTAGCCATCTCTCTATCATAGTTTTTTTTTTTATAACTCTGCTTTTCTGTCTGCCCCCTTTCCCAGGTTTTCCCTTCATACATGCATGACAATGACTCCTAGTCACCTCTCTCTATCTACTGCTTCATCAACTCCCTCCAGGCTTTCTCCCACAGACAGAAAAAATGTCCATTATCGTCTGCAAGACTGCCATTTTACCTTTTTTTCATATCTCCTTACAGTCTGATTTTGCTGGGGTGGAATCTACACTATCACTCCTGACTGATACTGGTAAAATAAATGCTCTTATGTGCTTTTCTGTTGCTCCATCTCTACTGTTCCTCTGCCTGACCTCATTCCAAGGGCTCCTCCCACTTGTCAGACCCCATTGAGCACAAAGACAATTAGACAAGGTCTATCTCTTCATCATTCATATGGATGGTTCTTGGACATAACTGACCCTGTCTTTCTAAGTATGCTTCACCATAACAACGACTGTAAGAGAAGCGACACACGCAAATTTAATATTTAAATAAGGCTTGGTCCAAAAACTGAACACCAGAAGACTGAGTCTATGGTGATTGTCTTTCTAGCCACCAGGAATATTAGATATTGCTATCAACTTATGCCTCTCAAAACTTCCAGTAATTTCCCCCTTCTGACTACATAACATTCAGATAAGGACTGTGGTTACTTCTACTCTGAACTTGCTTTGAATGGGACTCTAGAGTTAAAAAGCGTTAACAAGCTTTTGTGTCCTGCAATTTCTGCTCAAAATGCTATTCTATTGGGGATTTTCAATTTGAGTCTATTACCAATAGATATAAAAGAGCAGACTATGAACTCCTGATGTCAGCTGATAATGTCATTAAGGCAGATGTCAGATGAGCGGGCATGTTTGGCCTGTCCTTCTTTTCTTTTCACTTCATACCATTAGTAACTAACTGTACTTCAGCAAGTACTGAACCTCAAATTGCTGCCTTTTTTTTTTTTTTTTCCTGAGGAACACTGCTTTATATCCCATCAAGGTTTTGCAGTCACAGATGACAGAAAACAGGTTTTGTGATTCAGATCATTTCATTCGAATCAAGCCACCTGCCAGAGGTAATAATATGGTTGTTAGCTTCTTCCTTTAAAACCCCTTCTGCTGCGATGCTTATAAACTGCTCTTGACGGGCTTTGGTGCAGCGAGGTGGTGATGTGCTGTGACAGCTACCTTTTGCCTCAAATCCATTCATTCTGTTCCTTCAGCTTCTCACTCATTCCCAGCTCCGTCTATTAGTTTTCTGCCCACCTGCCGTATGAGCACTCCCTGCCCTGGCACAAGGCAGCTGCACAACAGCACTTCCCTGCCCAGCGGACGGGCTTCCCCCCGAACTGGAAACAGACAACCACAGATCTTTCTCAACTATGGATTCTGAATTGCCTTCTTTGCACTTACAAAACAAAAGCAATCCAGAAGGCTAAGCAAATCTACTCAGCAAGACAAACGAAAACCAAAATTAAAATACACTGCTGAAACAAGTTATCACCATCCATCCATGCTTGTCTGTCTCGGGAAGAAAATGTGAAATGAAGATGACAGACCTTTGCTGCATAGTTCAGTGCACCACTTGCAAGTGCTGAGATGATACAGAGATGAACTTGATGAGAGTTAGAGCGGAATAGAGAAGAATAGAACAGCTCTATGAACTGCCTAGAGCAGCAAGCATGGAAACCCACCCATGTTAAAAGCTAGCTTTCAGAACCCATAAACAAAAACCTGAAGACGAGGATAAATTCAATAGTCAGGATGGAAGACAATGAGAGACATGCATATAATACCTAAAGAATATTAGATCCATTTAAAAAATATCCAAACTACCCTTCTGCAAACAATTTCTGTAAAATGTACAATAAAATTATGACGTGTAAGGAAAGAGTGGACCCACTAACACCACATCATATCATTCACCATAGCCTTGCAGGTTATATGCTCCTGTTGTGGAAGTCCAAGTTTATTGAACACATTGTCTCCCTCACAACAGAAATTCATGTACACATCAAGGTTTCTTATGTTTTGTTTTACTCAAAGGATATTTAAACACAGCCAAGTATTACTAGGAGACACTCCTAGGTGGCCTGTGAATTTGATGACTTGACACAAACAGTTTCATAGACCTTATCAGTGTACAGGGAAGCTTAAGATGGTATAAGTAACATAGAAAGTTTCTTAAAGAAGGTATTAGATGGCAGATGTATTTTACAGAGTCATCTGTTGTGCTCACACTGATCTGAATCCTCCTTTAAGTTGCTTAGCATACTTTTACTCTTCTGACCTCTCATCATGCAGCTTACATCAGTGCAGACTATCTTCAGTTGGGTGATCCAAATTCAGAAAAGATACATAGCGAGAAGCAGGCAAATTTTATACTTCTAAGTGGGTGTGAGTTGAAGCAACAGCTCTTTAAATTTCATGCAAACTTAGGCTCACCCCTGAATTTGGGTCACTCTTTGGTAGCCAGTCTATTGTCTTGGGTACTAGGACAATGTGTAACTACAGATAAACAGCCAGGGTGTCTGGGCCAGCATACCTATAACAATCTCCAAAATAACATTTTAATTCTTTCACGCAAGATGTAGGTTATACTCCTGCGGTGCTGCAGACTACAGAGAAATTACAATATTCATTTCATGGAGACTCTTCAGGTGGAGCCAAACCACATAATATTAATGAAAGACAACTGAGATTTTAAAGGGTACAAACTGACAGAAGAAGGAAATGGATGTACAAATATCTCACACCTCCATCCTGACCTATATAGTTACCCCAATAAAATAATGCTGTGAAACCATCCTGGATTGGTAAGACTGTAAAGCACATCTGTCCAGCCACCTGACGATTCACTACTAACATCTGGTAAATTAATTGCATCGTGTCAGGATTCTGTAAAAGGAATGAAGCAATATCTTCCACTTTAGAATATGTTGAAAAGGCAAAGAAGTGTCCATTTAATTTGCTTTTCATAACAAGTTTCATAAGCTCAAAACAATGTTAATGGGCTTTCAGGTCTCCTTTTCCCCTCTCTTTGTTATTTGTTTCTGTTGTCACTTGAGTGATAGATGGCCATGGTAACATAAACCATTACTTTATCAGCCATACATGACACATCCATAGATTAGGCTTAGATACCATAGATTTCATTGTCATCTTACATTTTACCTCCAAAATCCAACTTCAGTAATTATAAGCCTACCCAGCTAATCCACTCAAGTGAGTGGAGGTACACAGAGTTTAAATACTGAAAGATAACCTCATGGAAGCCATTAAATACAAAGAAATGGTATATAAAACATTGAAATGTTAACTATTTATCCATTTCATTATGACCTAAGCAATGAAAGAAAACATTTCAAGTGAGTGCTCTCACATGATAGAAAATACAATTGTTCTAATAGTAAAGTAGAGCCAAGAGTAAGCATACAGGCACCCTGCAGTTTGTTTTAAGACTGACATGTAGACAAAAAAGAAGAGGCTTGGGGGCTACAAGACATGGCAGGAATACAGGACACTGTTCATATCCTAATTCATTCATATTAATTTTCAAATCTCTTCAAAATGACAGGCTGAACTTGAAAATTCCAGTTCCATTTTCTTACCCTCCTTCAAAGATTTTAATTCGTATCGGTTCAGTTTGTTTGGCTGTAATGTCTTTATCTCCGTGAATGTCTCCTTTTACTCTTTCTTTTATAATATTCCCCACTACTTTCTTTTCAAGCTTGCTGCCAAACAAGAAGAATGGCTCGTGTTTCATCTGTAGAACAAAGTCAAGGAAGGGTGTTACTGTTGGAGCACACAATAAATGCACACTTCATTTCAAGTACTTTTAACATTCCAGGTAAAAGTCAAACTCTCATTTTGGTGCAACTCTATAAGATGAGTTGCTTTTTCCCATTTAATTTGATAAAGAATAAGGAAGGGGGCAGCATGGACAAATTTTTATGAGAGTCTTGACAGAAGACAGCACCATATCTTTCCTCAGACAAAAAATAATGGAAAATAGAGTTGGAAAAGCTTTAGAAGGTAATTGATTGCCATTACAGAATTTTCCCTGGCACCATTATCTCATGTTTAGTCCATGAGGAAGAGCTGGTATGTAAAAGACATTAAACGGATATGAAGATCCTTATTCAATTTTAACTCTAATCTTTACTTACAAATGCACGCGGACGTTTGTGTCTGATACTGCTTGAATCGGGACATGGCAAAACCAAAGGACAAAATAAATAAAAAAAATGTATCGGGCTTTGACACACATCAAGGGAGGGCTTTAAAAGTCTCACTTTTTACAGCTGATTTGAAAATGGAGATAGAGACAGCAAAAGTAGCAGAGCTTGCAGAAGGGTAAACTGAGGCTGAAAAATTGTCATGGGAAGATGTCAATTTCCCAACGGGGAATTTTTTTTTACTTTTATAATTTACTAAGAGTTTCTCAAATAAAGATAGAAAGAATTCATTTTATTAAAGCCTCTTATTTACCTGAGCAAACTGCTTCCATGCACTTGATGATGTCAGTTTACCAGCTCCAGGTCTATGCATAGCAGCCAGAGTGTAGATTTCCGTGGTGTTTTTTTGCTTGGACCTTAAAAGTGCTAAAGTGGTCTTTGTACTTAGCCCAGATGGGTTTGGGTTGCATGAACTTATACACCATGAAGCATAAACAGAAGACTTGAGGGTTGGTTGCTGAATGTAACTGGGTTTTGTATAGTTTAAGAAACACCAGCTCACAGTAGTAGTAGTGCGCAGACTTGGGAACTGAAGGATCTGCTGAAAATCTGCTACGTCTGTCAGAAGAATGGTTGAGCCTGTGACTTTCCCACTGGTATTGGATGACATCTGGACTAGCATCCCAAGAGGCAATTTTTGATGTTTCAGTTGGTCTTCTGGATGAATTTCTCCTGGTGGCAATGAAGATCTCTGTGGACTCATGCTCATATCCGAAGCTGTCTCATCCACATCCAGTTCTTCTGGTGAGTCTCTTCCTTCAGAAGGGCCACTGGACTTCTGCCCTGGTGACGTGGAATCAAAACTGGAAAGTTTCTCCCTGCTCACTGGGAAAGCATCAGCTGTTGGCATGCTGACAGGTGGGAAGTCTTGAGATGATGAGGACGACAGCGGTGAAGAGGATGACATGGATGGCAGACTTTCTTTTGGCTCAGTAGCACAGCTTTGCCTTACTAGTTGAGGCTTCTGCATTCTTGAAAAATCTTTCTTTATGTCTGAGTTAGTTAGCTCAACTGCACTTAGCTCCTCAACTATCTGCCCATACATTTTTTCTTCTTTAACTCGTTTTTGCTGCTTGGTCTCCATGAAGAGCTCCAAGCTGCTGGCAGGTGAAAGCATTCGTTTGCTTCCTCCCAAGGTAGAAGCCATGTCAGAACTGGAAGGCAAACACAGGGGAATCGGTGGTTCCAGTCCAAGCGGTAGTGTCTGTGGCACTTTCCACAAAGGATATTTTTCTAGTCCTCCATGCTGACCCAGCATCTGAGCTATGTTAAATCCAATTCCTTGCATGGTTGCACTAGTTGCCAATGTTCTTTGAGAAACAGTCTCATCAACTTTACAGATTACAATTGCAGGACTGTTGGTCTGTCCAAGGATCTGGGAAATGCTTGTGTACATGACACTACCATAAGATGGCACATGGGTTTGAATCCTGACAGGAACAACTGTTCCCGGCAAAGACTGTGCAGATCCATCACTTGGGGAGTCAAAATCTGCCTGAAGATGCTGCTCAGAGGAGGTATCTGTTGGTTTAATGCTATGGTCTGACTGGTACTTAGCAAGAGTATTTTTTGAATACTGCCCAGATGGTCCTGAGTAATGCTGGTACGCTTGCTCTTTAGCATGCACATAATCAGCTGGTTTCTTTCCAATAAGCTCTGGCACATGTTCCAGGTGATAACTTGGAGGAACATCTGTTTGGAAAGGCTGTTTGACATAGGATTTCTGTAGCTGTTGTACAAAATGATGCTGGAAGTGTAGAGGTTCTGTGCATGACTGCCACAAGACAGGCTGCTGAGATGGTGGTAAGTGAACCATGCAGACAGCTGGATACGGGAACTGAAACAAAGTGCTATGAATGGGGGGAAAGGGGACTTTTTCCTGATGTGCAAATAGCTGCTGCTGCTCTGATGGATGCTTGTTAGGAATATAAGGTGCTTGTTGGATCAAGGGAGTCCTTAACATTTCTGGGCTGTCTGCGAGAAGAGCCTGTTGCTGGGAAAGGTGGGATGAACTATTACTAAGCTGAGCACAAGAACCAATAGCCTGCTTTCCAGACTCATCTACCTGAATGGGCTGAAGTACAGAAGACGGGGAATGATGCCAGGAAAGCTGGGAGGAGCGAAGACCAGCCTGTGCATGCTCCATCTGCTCCTGCTTTATACTTTGTTCTGTGCTCTGATCAGTCTGGGAAATCTCTGGGAAACCACTGAAGGAAGCCTGGCGAACCAAGAAGCACTTCTTCCTTTCTCGGGATGGAGACAGTGCTGTAGTAGGTGTCCCAGCTGACGAGGCATGAGACAGGTTTCCATAATCGAAGGATTTACTTCGGATCTCTGGGATTTCAGTAGCATGAGGACAGGGCATCTGTTCAGACGAGCAGCGTCTCATTTCCCTCTGATGGTGATGCCCAGGGACGGAAAGTGAGTAAGCACCAGCTGGAACTGTTAAAAACTCAGACTGTTTTCCAAAGTCATCTTGTTTGGGAGGCGTGATGAACTTCATATTCTCTTCTCTTTCAAAGGACATTGAAAAACTTGAACTGTGGGACAAATTACTTTCTTGGCTAGGGCTGCGAGAGAGGCTTGTACCTGTGGACTCAAAGCTGGATTCTCCAGAGGAGTGCTCCATGTCAGCCAGTCGTAAACGCTTCTTTTTGGGTGGTAGCTTTTCAGCTGGAAGTTGAGAAAGGGTTTCACTTCTCTGGGGCCACTGGAATTCTTCAGTGGGTCTCTCCTGCTCTTTACTCTGCACTTCTTTATCTTTCTCAGGCTTATCTGGCTCTTCCGTGACACGAATTTCAGGTACCTGTATGTTGTGCTGGCGAACCAACCTAGGCTGCATATGATATGGCTGAGGCTGCTGGGATGGAGATGGCTTACTGGTGTCAGCATTTTCTGTTTGTGGAGCTCGGTCTGGACTCATTGGGGACTCAGAAATCTCACTCTCACATGTCTCAGATGGTGAATAGATCTTTTCCTGCTGGCATGCAATATGCTCTGTAGATTCAGACCTTTCAAATGAGTTTGGCCTGCTCAGTGAATTTGTGTGCTGAATGACAGAGATGACATTTCCAGGGGGCTTTCTAGCCAGTGATTCTGCAGTCTTTTCTTGCTCTACATTAAAGGATGAGTCTTCCAGAGAAGCTGCCGAGCTTCCAGACTGCAAGAAAGGCCTGCAGATTTCAAAACGCTCCACATGGCAATGGGCAGCATTGTCCAGGCTTTGAAGGGCAAATCCACTCCTTGGCACTTCCTGAATTTGGGATTTGGGATCAAAGTCTAAAGTTTGAATTCCCCCAGTGGTGCCAGTTGTACTGCTGCAAAGCATGGGACTATCTTCCTCATCCCCAACACTCTCCTCTTTCCTGCGCTTTCTGTTTTCAAAAGTTGTTCCAAGCATGGAGGGCACTGCCTGAGATTGTCCAAGTGGATCAACAAAGTATTCTCCCCCCTTGTTCATCCCACCTAAGGATGGCGAGTCCCTGTAGTTCTGCTTCTGAGCTTCAAATTCTTCCCACTTTCTGTAGTGCTTTCCACTGGCATCATAGTCATAAAAGGTCTTGTCTCCTTTCTTCTCTTTTAAGGATTGTCCTTTGTCACCCGCTGTCTGCCTGCTGGAAGCAATAATGATATTTTTCCCTGGTCTTCCATGATAGTCTGAATCTGTGTGCCCTTCCTGCACAGAGGGCAGTTCAAAGGCAGCCTGTCTTCTCAGCATCCTTTGGTGGGATATTCCCACTGTTCCAGGGTAAAATACATCATCTGAACCAGTCATCTTCTCATCAAATGAATGGCTTCCTCTCAGAGATGGGGGAATACTTAGACTGTTTGCAGAAGAGGTTGGCATGGAGTTACTTCTAATAAGAGGAGAGGAATCAACTGGAGGCTCTAGAAGTACTGGCACATCACCCTGCTGACTGACTTGGTACATACTGGATTCATTTTTGATGGATGATGTGGTGGTCTGAGATTGTCGAGATTCTATATTGCTGTCTGGATAAATTTGTGTAGATTTAATAGTGCTTAAATTACTGGAGTCAATGAGCTCTTCTTTATTTGGAGTCAGCTGAGAAATATGTTCCTCAAGCATCTTGATATCTAATCTGTTATTTAAAAGAGGTAATGGCTCTGCTTTGCCCTTTCTACCCATTAAACTGTGTTCCTGATTTGTTGTGGCTACTGTTACTGCTGTCCTTTGATTAATCCTATAGAACTTCCCAAAGATGATCTCTTCGTAAGACTTCGCATTAGTATTTGGTGGGCTAATTTGCTGCTCAGCACTTTCTGAGCGGGAAAAATAACCAGAGTCAGTGCTTCCTTTACTGTGTGGGCTCAGGAGGTTTAACGACTGCTCAGAATCTTGCCCTTTTTTCTCTGACAGTCTTAGTGCAAGTCGCTGTTTAACTGTATGAGAGTCATCAGACTTGGTACTTAAGGATGGGTTTTGCAACATATCAGAGCCAATATATGGTGAACACTCACTGGATAACTGAATTCCACTTTTAGGGATAATCAAAATGGGCACTTTCATTGGCCCCACCAAGGACTCTTCCATGGAGGAGTGAAAACTCCTCCTGCTAGCAATGTCCAGGGGGAGCTGTGGGACAGGGCTCAGTTTGTCAGACCCCTCCACTAGGAGTGGGGTCTCCTCATCAGTGTCTGTGCTCTGCTCTCCATCTGAATGTATTTCAGCTTCCACATCGATGTAACTGGCATCTAGGTCTAATTTAGAGACTGCGGACTCTGTGAAAGGTACCAATCCTGCTTTGATTGCATGGGCATGTGACTTCCTGTGCTTGTAAAGATTGCTCTTCGTCTTGAAGGAGAAACCACAAGGAACACAAGGGTATGGCCGCTCCCCGGTATGAGACCTAATATGCTTTTTAAGTACACTAGGTTTGGCACAAGCCCGATTACAGTAAGGACAAATGTACTTGCCAGGCTTTTTGGGTTTGTGTTCTTTTTTGTGAGCATCTTCTGATTGTTCTAAAGATTTCTGTGAATATTGGCTGTACGCAGGGTTTAAACTTGATATCTTCTTCCTGGATAAACCTCCGCTATGGCTATGCATATGAAAAGGAAACAAGTCCTCTGAGGCAACTGATTGCAAGTGGCTAGGAAACTGCCATGGAGGGCCTTCCAAGCTCTGATGTGGCTTTATGTTGTGCAAGAAGCCTTGTGGCAACGAATGCTGTGGGAAAGAAAGCGAATGTTGACATGAGTAAGGACTTGGACGATGCTGTGGATATTGCTTCTCTGTGACTTGCTGTGCAGCTTCATTTGATGATACCAGTTTCCCAGAACTAAAAAGTTGTGCTGATGCTGTGTTTCCTATTTGCTCGTGATCTATTTGTGGTTGCCTCTGTACTTCTTGATTACCAAAAGTGCTCATCTTAATAACAGCTGAATGTTCTTGCCTCCATCTACTTGGTACTTTAGCAGTTTCTCCAGACCTTGAGGTAGCTTTTTGCCCTATAGCTGTGTCCCCAGAGTCCATTTTGTTACACAAGGTCTTAAGTGCTAGTTCACTTGAAAGCTGTGCAGACACATGGAGTGTGTCCAAAGCTGTGCTTTTTAAAGTTCTGTTGCTCCCATTTTTCCAGGGCTGTTGCAAGTTCACAGACTTCTCTTTCTCTTTGGAACTTTCCACGCAGTAGTCTATAGGCATCAGATTTGTGTCTGTACACTAATGTGAGTACTATAAAGCTCTGTTCATGGCAGGAACTTTACTAAACAAGTTATTATGCATTTGCAAAGACTTGTTAGAGCATTTGGACATTTTCCATTGTTATTAAATACTGAGATGCAGAATGACCCAGAGATATTTGTCATCTACTAGAGCAAAGTTCTCTTCATCTCTTCCATGGTGACACAGCTATCTGTATGGAGAAATCAAAAACAAAGAAACCCCACACACCAATTAATACAGCCATGCTTAATAACACTGATGCAGCCAGTTGCACTTTTATTGAGCCTTATATAAAAAGGATTGAGGGACTTAAGCAAAGGTAACTACGTTTGACAGGACTCCTTTTTGTGAGCAGACAGTAAAGAATGACTCCAGAGATTACACACAAGCATAATCACGATTCAGTTAAAGTTCTAGGAATAGAAAACAGAGATATACTCTTTCCAAATTAAACAGTAGCTTTGTAAGGCTTTCTGGGGACAGTTTAAAGGCTAGATTTTTAGAAAGTCCACCACCTACTTTCAAAGCTCTTTCAGCAAATCACTGCTGAAAATAGAGTCCTAACACCATGGACAGGAATTAAGTTTATCCAGCATTACTCACTTACAGTTCAGACATGCATATTAGTCACCTGGCTTTCCTCTAAAGTCAGAGGAGGGTGACCAGTATGTCCACAGAAGAAATCTTTCCATATCATGATGGGTGCTTCTGACCCAGGGGATGTCTATGCACATGGCCCGCCACTATGGAGATGCCTGTTTCTCACTGTTGACTAGAAATACCCACTGTAGGCAGAAATCCTAGATGACTACCTTGGAGTACATACCAAATTTTAAGATAGCTGAAGTGAGGTACTTCTTACCTTTGATCACCTAACCAGTTTTGCAAGAAGGTGCTGATCACCCTTTTAAACTACTTTTAAACTGTCAAAAAAGAGACATCAAATACGCATTCCAAACACAGCACTATTGACACCTTTCCGTAACTCCATCTCCATCTTCCAATTACTATTATTTAATATTAGTGAGAATGTCTTGCTAGAGAAAAAACATGTATTAGAGAAATGAGCTATGACTGTGTTTATGTGACTTTAGCATTTTAGATTTCAATGTTGAAACATTTCAGATATACATACACTTTTTATGCTTTAATGTAATAGGTTCCCACAATTCTATTAGAAAGAAGAAAAGCTCAGAGGTATTTCAGAGACAGGTACAGCATTTGAATCTGGAGAACAGTGTAGGCTCCCTGATTCCATATTATCCGAACAGAGGACATTTTCTGGATGAAAGAGTGAGAATTATAAAGACAGTCATGATTTTACAATAGCAAGGAAAAGTATAAAAAAAGCACTACTAGAGGTACTGGAATATTTTTCATTCCTACAGTGGAAAAAAATATTTTGGCTTGAAGAAACATTAGCAAAATGCAGGAAAACACAGAGGTAATGGAAATATATAATTTTTTTCCAGTATAAAACAATTACCTGAATCTTCTAGGCATCTAATATACATGACTATCTTCAAATTTCCTGTAGGGAAAAAAAAAAAAAAGCCATAAGAAATTCTTCATGTTAAATATAGATGCTGAAATTTTCTATTCTTCACAGCAGATGCCTGAAAATTTCATTTATCCATCCACTAGAAAAATTTCATGTTGTGTCTTAGAGGTGTGAGCAACCACATTTTGAAGAACATGAGTGTGAGTCTAAAGTATTTATGTTTTTAGTGTGCAGATGAAGAACTGCAAGTCTAAACTACTGAGGTCTCACCTTCCTGAATCAGTAAAAAGAGAGCTGCCAATGTCCTTCTTCATTCCTACGCCTTTGTTAAGCCCAGATTATCCCTGAATCCTATTGGCAAATCCTCTTTCAGTGCCTCTCCCCAGCTAATACTTTTAGACTCCAGGCTTCTCATTAAATGTTTCAGGGACCAGAATAAAATCCTGGTCAGGGTGTCACCACTCAGGTACAAGAAAATGTAGTGAAATGCGAGTAGGTTTCCAAAGCAGTTGACACTGGTGGGATACTGCTCAAGAATATATGGCTGTCTTCTGAAAGACAAAACCTACAGACCAAATACATGGCTAAAAGACTTCTGTGACTGTCATGATTTGCCACCTGTCTGACCATCACCAGACTGAAGGCTACTCTCTGTAGTACTGAAAAGATGGGCACAGAGAACAGGAAGCCTGAACATCATCTCACTGTCCTAAAGAGCATTTCTCCCATCAAAGAAGACTCCCTTACAGTTCTCAATAAATCTTATCCTGAAAACAGATATTGGCTTTTGTTTCATGAAAAAGGATGTCTGTTCATTTGTGATAACAAAAGCAACAATCATGGCTTTTCTTTATGGTTCTTATTTAGGACAGAACTCAGAGCATCTCCGTAGAACAGATCTTTAGAAGTAGCTGGAGTGTTAATTCTGGAGTATGGGACATAGGCTCCTATACTAATCCTCAATTAGACACTGTCAGAAAAAACAGAGAGAGCACTCATGCCCTCTCCACTGGATAAAACCAACAGATGATAAAATAGTAAAGTCTACAAAAGAAAAAAATAATGAGAAGTTGAAAAATAATTTTGAAGTTTTTGTAATTAAGAATACTTTCAAAGAACAAATGGATGTTAGTAAAGCCCCATGACTTGACATAAATAGAAGCACTACTGTGCCACTTGTTATCAGTTATTTAATAGTACAAACAACTCATCAGTAGTTAGGACAGCAATAGTTAATGGACTGTTGGTTTAGTCAAATACAGACAACACATTTTTAAATTGTAACTATAGCAATATACTCTGTAATACAAAACAATAACAAGATATCAAATACAAACCAGAATATTTTAGGTCATAATGTCATTCAGCTTTGATGAGCTAACAGCTTTTTAAATAACTCTCTTGTCTGATTCTCTAAAAAAAAAAAAAAAAGTAATCAAGTGATAGTTTTTTTAATTTTCCTAATCCACTTCCTCAAGAAGTGTTGCTACAGATGGAAAAAGAAATGCTCGTGCACAATTTACAGTATGTCAGAAGCAGTTACTACAGTGCAGCTCTGCAGCACTTTATGAGGAAATGGTAGGTAAGTGGCAAAACCATTTTCAGCAGCTGAGCAGAACTGAATTGCAGGTCAGTAATGATGCCAATATAAAAGCATGGATGTAAAGAAAAATCGTAGAATCATAGAATGTTAGGCGTTGGAAGGAACCTCTAGAGATCATCGAATCCAACCCCTCTACCAAAGCAGCATCACCCAGGGCATGTTGCACAGGAAGTCATCCAGGCAGGTTTTGAAAGTCTCTAGAGAAGGAGACTCCACAACCTCTCTGGGCAGCCTCTTCCAGTGCTCTGTCACCCTCACAGTAAAGTCCCTCCTCATGTTGAGGTGGAACCTTCTATGCTCAACCATTGTTTCTTGTCTTGAGCACTACAGAACAGAGATTGGCCCCTTCCATTTGACACCCACCCTTCAGATATTTATAGACAATAAGGTCCCCTCTCAGTCTTCTCCTCTCAAGACTAAATAGTCCCAGTTCCCTCAGTCTTTCTTCACAGGGGGGATGCTCAAGGCCCTTAATCATCCTTGTAGCTCTCTGCTGGACTCTTTCCAGTAGATCCCTCTCTCAAATTGGTGAGCCCAAATCTGGACACAGTATTCCAGGTGCGGTCTAACTAGGGCAGAGTAGAGGGGGAGGAGAACCTCGCTACACCTGCTGGGCACAGTTTTTTTCATGCACCCCAGGATGCCATTGGTCTTTCAGGCCACAAGGGCACATTGCTGTCCCATGGATACTATCCACCAGGACTCCAAGGTCTTTCTCCATGATGCTGCTTTCCAGCAGGGTGACCCTTAACCTGTACCAGTGCCTGGTGTTATTCCTCCCTAAAACGTGTGGGTTGAGAAGCAGAAACAGGGATCAGAGGTAAAGTTACTCACTGACAAAGCACAGAGTTATTAGCCATGTTCAAAGAAAAATACTTTCCCCCTTATTAGGCAATTTGGCAAACAGTGAAGAAGAAAATTCTAGAAGATAGGACTATCCTTTCTGTTCCATACTCCCTCTATCGAGAACACCTATAGAGAAGAAATCTGCCAGTCATGGAAATATGGCCATATTGCAGACAGTGGGACCAGCTCCGGCACCAGCGGGCTCTGTGGCGCCTGCTTTTTTCCTTTCGAACAGGGGTTTCCTCGACACGGGGGGACTCAGCAAAGAGCGGCAGAGTCTGCAGCTCTCGCAGGCGTGCTCGTGAAAGTGACACAGACAGGGGGAGTTGGTGAGAAGCCGTGGGAGATTTAAACACGGTGAAACCAGAAGCGCCGTCATATCGCAGGCAGAGAGACAGCTACAGCCAGCTTGGCAAAACACCACCAGCAGCGCACGTGGGGGCTGGGCAAACAAATAAAATAGAATTAAAAAACCCAAATAAACAACTAACCAACACCTACTAATATACTACTATAGTCCTGGAATAATGGTCTCCATGTGGCAAAAGAAGGCTGTGCTCCTGATGCTGGACAGGATAGAGGTGGGAACTCAGACAGAGCTCCCACAGAAGAACATGATGGTTCAGGTCGCAGGCTGCAAGGAATGCCTCAGCCTCTCCCTGGTAGCAGGAAGCTGTGCACAGTGTGAGCAGGTCAATGATCTGCTCAACTGAGCAGCACAGCTGCAGGGTGAGGTTGAAAGGCTGCAAGCTGAAATGGAAAGGCTTTGGAGCATCAGGGAGGCTGAGGAGAAGACTGACTGATGGAGCCAAGCTCTGCCTGCCCTGAGGCTGAAAAGGGATCACCCATTAAAAATTCCTGAGTTAAAGACATGGTGAGGAAGCTTCCTACCCTGATACAGCCTACAGATTATTATCCATTACTGACCTTCCAGATAGGCAGCAATGACCTTGAAAGAAGAAAACTGAGGGCTGTCAAGAGAGACTTCAGGGTCTTGGGACAACTGGTTAAGGGAGTGGGAGCACAGATGATGTTCTTCTCTATCCCCACAGTTGCGGGTACCTACCCAGAAAGACTGAGGAGGACTATCCAGGTTATTTCATGGCTTCATACCTGGTGCCACCAGCAGGACTTTGGGTTTTTTGACCAGTGAATTTACATGAGGCCAGGCCTGTTGGCAGCAGATGGGGTGCATCTTTCTCAAAGGGGGATAAGGATTTTATCACAAGAATTGGCTGGGCTTACTGACTGAGCTTTAGACTAGATTTGAAGGGGGAAAGGGGAAAAAACAAGCTCTCTGGAAATAAGCCTGGGACGTTTGTGGGGCAGTGTGCCAGCTCCACTGCTATTTCAGGGGAAGTAGGAGACAATGAGCCATGTGATGGGGAAGATGCAAGAGCTATCAATGAGGTTGGACTCACAGTAGAACCTGGGAATGATCAAGCAGATCAGAAGGAGGAAGGGGATAATGATACCATCAGGCTTTCATTTCACAAGAGGAGGGACAACACATCAAGGTTGGAGGGAAGGGGGGCTAGTAAGGAACTTCAGCCCATTACCCTGCAGCACACTGGGGACACAGCAGCACAGCCAAAATCTGATGGAGATGAGCCAGGGGCTCCTGGGATGGTAACAGCCAACAGGGAAACATCAGGGAAACACCTTAACAGAATTAATGTGTGTTCCTCTGGAAAGGGAACACGGCCGACTGCCCAGATGAAGTGTCTCTACACAAATGCACGTAGCATGGGCAACAAACAAGAAGAGCTGGAAGCTACGGTGCTGCTGGAAGGCTACGACATAGTGGCCATTACTGAAACCTGGTGGGATGAATCCTACAACCGGTGTGTGGCTATCGATGGCTACAAGCTGTTCAGAAGGGACAGGAGGGAAAGGAGAGGTGGAGGTATTGCCCTCAGTGTTAAGAAATCGGTTGATTGTGAGGAAATTTCCCTAAAGAATAGCCACAAGCAAGTCAAAAGCCTGTGGGAATTAGGGACCAAGGCAACAAAGGGAACCTTGTGGTTGGAGTCTACTATAGGCCCCCTGATCAAGGGGAAACTATTGACAAAGCATTCCTACTCCAGCTACAGGAGGCATCGCACTCACAGGGTCTCATCCTGCTGCCGGACTTCAATCACCCTGACATTTGCTGGAAAAGTTACACGGCCAACGGTAGGCAGTCAAGGAGGCTCCTGGAGTGCCTTGATGATAATTTCCTGGGACAAGAAATAGACAGCACTACCCAAGGGAATGCAATACTGGATCTACTGGTCACCAATGTAGGTGAGCTGGTCAAGGATCTCAAGATTGGAGGCAGCCTGGGCAGCAGTGACCATGCACTGGTGGAATTTGCATTACTAAGGGTCACAAAGCAGTCAAGGAGCATAGTCAGGACTCTGAATTTCAGAAAGGCAAACTTCCAGCTCTTCAAGGAGTTAATTAACAGGAC
>JAAGNO010027361.1:0-18318 GCA_033439905.1 Ceryle rudis
GTCGGTGCAAAGCTACGCGGCGTCGTAGTAGTCGGAGGTGAGGGAGGGGGGGAAAGACGCCTTTTAATTAACTAAAGAAATGCTTTTATATTAAAAAAGTCGCGGGGGAGCCGTTACCGCGGCCATAAACCCGCCCCGTGTGCTCGCAGGTCTGCCAGGCCCGCTCGGCAAAGACCATTTCCAAGCTGGCCTATCATCGCGGGGTGGTGATCGTCCGGTGTCCCGGCTGCGGGAACCACCACGTCATAGCCGACAACCTGGGCTGGTTCTCGGACCTGGAGGGAAAGAGGTGAGTGCAGGAGGTGAACAAGCGTGCCAGAGGTGAGTGAGCGTGCAGGAGGAGGTGAGCAAGCGTGCAGAAGGTGAGCGTGCAGAGCGTGCAGCAGCGCCTGCCCTCAGCCTCCCCACCGGCTGAAAGGGCATTTCTGTGACGCTTTCCAAACAGGGTTCAGGGCCGACCAGAGCTTTTGGCCGCAGGCAGTTGTTTCATCCAGTTTCTTAAAGCGCACAAACTGAGCTTTCTAACCTCCCGCAATTTGACCGTTGCTAACGAGCACCCGCATGAAGCGAGTGAAGGTGCAGCAGAGGCTGTGCGATGCCCGGGCGCTGCTGGCGGTGCCAGCAGTTGAATCGCTGCGCGTGAGGTTCTTCTGTTCTCCCTCAGGCTTTATCAGATCGCCCCAAGGTTCTCCTGGCCAAGCATTCCAAACACAGACACCTCCGTGCTGCTCAGTTCCAGTGGTTTCTAACTCACTGATACAGCTTGAAAAATTTCTGCTTGGCCATAATCACTAAATTATTGACCCTGATGGATGACAATAGCCCCAGAAGGTTTGGGTGGTTTCATCTTCTTCCCAAACGCTTGGTGAAGAGAGGTGGGCGTGATGCCGGTGTGTGATTCTCTGCGTCGTGTTAATCCGGAGAGCCCGAGCCTGCGCTTGGCTCTTGGCTCCGGCCTTTGCTGTGGTGTCACTGTTGGTTTTCAAATCGCTGTTAAGGAATATCGAGGAAATCCTGGCAGCCAAAGGGGAGAAGGTGAGACGTGTGTCTGGGGAGGAAGCCTTGGAACTGCTTCTGGAAAGCTCAGCAGATACCGGGTCTCAAGGTCAGCCCGCAGAGGGAGACAGCGGGGAAGCCCCCCCAGAGACTGGCAGCAAGGGACAGACCTGACACGTGGCATTTGCGTCGTTCTGCCGACGGCAAGAGAGACTCTTAACCTTATTCCCCCACCTCAACCGGCTGTGTTTAAAATAAACTCGGGCGCTGGTCTTTCTCTGTTGGGTGTCTGTTTTGTGTGGTGTTGCCTTTGCCCAGGCCAGTGTTGTTCGAGATGGATTGTGGCTATTTCCCCTGGTACTTGTTTCGCTGACTTTTAGACAGCAGCATCAGGAGCCCCACCTTGTCCCCTGCTCAGAAGGGAGCTGCTAATTCTTTGCCCTCGTGCTTTGTTTGGCGCAGGGAGGTGCAGCGGTAGGTCGAGGCTTTGGAGAGGTCTCCTAACCTGGCCCGGCTGTTGCACGGCCGCAGCTGGTGGAGGTGCTGAGCAGAAGAGGCCGTTGATCCCACCTGAGATGGTCTGCAAAGCCAAGGGAGGGGCACCTCACCAGCTCTAACTGCTCTCACCTGCTGCTTCATTCTTGCCCTCACCACCTTCCAGAGTTTCGCTTCTGTGCCCTTTGTGTCAGGGCTGAAAGTCTTGTGCAGCTCTGGGCTCCGGCATCAGCCCTCGCACCCCGGAATCCCGCTCGGCCAGTGAGCGGCTCCGGGCACTGGGGTTACACAACTTCCTCGTTGGTGAGGGGGAGGACGGGAGTGAAGGCAAAATTAACATTTGGGAAGCACGTTGGAGGTAAGTGGAGCACCTAGAAAGTTGTCTTTGAGTTATGTGACAGATGTTGAGGTGCTTATTAATGCTGCTGCTGTATGGTGAGATAAGTTAGAATTAAAAACAATAATTTACATGAAAAATGTAGGTGTTTACCAGCACATAACACTCGGGTAGCGATGAATCAGGCAGGGAGCTGATCACGTTACACTTTGTTAGTGCTTAATGTCCTCTGCCTGTGTGGAAGTTTCACTTTTCTCAAGGTCCAGGAGCTTGAAGTACGGTGAAGTTTCTGCTCTGTTGTGGTTTTAAACCTGTGATCAAGAATAATTCAGGAAAAAAATGATCTCTAGAAGTTTCTAGTCCAGAGGAGGATGCTCAGGGTCTTGTCTTGAATAGCTCTGAGGGTGGAGATTCCACGTCTTTGGACCCCTGTTCTGGTAGTTGACCAGTCCCAGAGGGGAAAAACCCCACCCCCTCCTGGAAGTTTCCTGTTTTGTCTTGCACCCTCTACCTTCTTCCCAGGCACTGCACTTCTGAGGAGCACCTGTCTGTTCCCAGCACCCTCCCACCAGCGAGCTATGGAAACCAGTAAACTCCCTCTTAGCCTTTGTGTCTCCTGGCAGAACAAACCCTCTTCTTTCAGCCGAGCCTGTCCAGGGGCTGGCTTGTGTTAGCACTGCTGGAAAAGTGCTTAATTTATTACTTTTTACCTGAAAAAACCCCAGCATTCTGCTTCCATTGCAGCAGCCCCTTTGATGGGTAGGACAGAGCGGCTGTTGCAGGGTCCGTGCTGCCTCGGAAACAGTTCATTTACAACCTGATTTATTTACCTTTTTTGGTGCTGTTTTCCTTATCTTTCTGACCTGTTACTGTGCCCTGGCTACAGACGGTGCTTTTGCTGCATTACAGTGAAACCTGCTCTAGCTGCAGATGTCCCTGCTCACTGCAGGGTCAGACCAGCTGAGCTTTAAAGGTCCCATCCCACCCAAACCACTCTGGGATTCTATGAAAAACTGCAGCAAAGCCTCTCCAGTTTGGCTGGTAGTTCATTTTAGTGTCTCCTCAGCCCAGCGTCCTGGGCAGTCCTGGCTTAATGGTTGGACCTGATGCTCTTGAAGGTCTTCCAACCCAAACGACTCTGATTCCGTGAATGGGAAGCAGCAGCTGAGAGGGAGCAGGCAGCTCTTGGGCTGTGGGGTGCAGAGTTTGCTGCCAGCCGTTGCCTCTGGAGGGTTGGCAGGGTTGGGGGGGGGGGTTGCAGTCCCCAGGGACTCCCAAGGGCTGAGGCTGGAGTGTGCAAAAGTGCAGGAAATTGGTGCTTCTTGTGAGAAAACACCGTGGCTTTCAGGTGGAAGGGAGAAAGTTGAAGTTACATGAGGGAATTTGTTTATAATACAGGAGGTTTTGCTGCTAATAGATTGCAGGTTAAAAAAAAAGGATTTTTAGGCACCCTTTTGAAGTGAGTTTTCCTCCAAAATGTTGTGTCACAGGGAGATGTGTCTGTTCCTGGAAGAGCCCAGAGACCAGCACGCCTGGTCTAGGAGGAGCCCAGCACGCCTTGCTTCAGCCTTCCTCCTGACCTGGAGACGGCACAAGATGGGGAAAAAGGGATGTCCGAGAGCAGAGGAGGGCGACTGACGGTGCAGCCCGAGCAGGGTGAGTCTTTGCAGCACAAAGGAGAGGTGGGGAGGGCGAGATGAGACAAAGCAGCTTCCACAGGGCGGGCAGCGAATGTAAAGCTGCTGTTGCACAGTCCTTGTAGCATTTCGCTCTGGCTGCGACAGGGTGAAGCCTGCTCCTGAATCCCATCCCATGGGGACTTTTCTGCAACATGGCAAATATTTTGCCTCTTGTTTTCTGCCTCTTTGAGCAGACCCGCCTTATGCAGAGCAGCCAGATGTCAGAGTTAATCGGGCTGGCACAGGACGCTGATGGGTTGTGTCTGTTGGCTGTGGGGGTGACTGGTGCTCTGCCCCACGCAATGACATGTGGTGAAGGCAGGTGTGGGCTGGGGCTGTGGAGTGATTGGTGACAGGGCCTGCTCAGGGAAGGCCTTTGCCCAGGCCCAGACAAGAGGGAGGTTGGAGTGCAGAGGCTCATATTCTGGGGCTACCTGACATGACCCCCCCCACTGCTTTTGCTCCCAGTGTTGTGCGCGCTGCATGGGACTGTGGCTCCTGCTGCCACAGTGGCACCTCTGCCATCTAACCCTGCCATGCTTGGCTGTGCTGGGGAGGGCTCAGCTGGACCTGGGGCCCTCACCAGGGGATTTGCTGACCTCACTGAAGTGGCATCTGAGGGCAGGGATGGTGCTTTTCCTGCAGCATCACGGAGGGCTGGGGAATCTCACGGTGTAGCTGAACTGCTTGCAGAGGGTATAATGGGGGTGGGCTGTGGGGCTCCAGATCCTACTGTAGTGTAGGCAGAGGCACAGTGTGGAGTGAGGCCTCCCCTCAGCACCGAGTGTCTCTTCTGGGCCGTGTCCCTGGGGGCTGGTCAGTGCAGGGCTGGTCCTGCCTTAGAGCCGTGCAGGAGTTGACTGAGCCCAGGGCTGTGTCCTGGCCTTACAGGGTCCCAGGGGTTTTCCTCTGGAGAGCTTCCAAAAGCTGTCCAGCAGCTGTGGGCCAGCTGCTCCCTTACTGCAGGCCCAGAGCTGGTCCAGCCCGCTGAAGCTCCACGATGGCTGGAGCATCAAGAGCAGGAGGCTGGGGGGAGGGCTGAGGTAAGTGTGCCTTGGCAGATGAGTGCTACACACTTCCCCACAGGCCTGACATCAGCCCTGCCTCCCCAGCACCTCTCGGTGCACGTGTACAGATGGGTGGGGGAGCTCAGCACCCTGTGTTCCCTGCTGTGTCTCTGGAGTTCCTCGCCACCTCCAGACCTGCCCAGGGCCAGCACCCTGCGCTGTAGGAGCTCACACTGTGCAGCAGCAGCAGCAGCGCTCTGTGATCCAAAGCTGAGCAGCGTTATCCCCGGCAAGCCCAAGCTTGGGGGCTGGGTGAGGACAGGCTGGAAGCTGCTCTGGAGAGTCTCTGACTCCTGCTCACGGCAGCAAGGGTGCTCTGAAAGAGGTGACGGTTCCTGGAGAGTCTGTGCATCCCTCCCCAGCTGCAAAGGACGGTGACTGGGATTGCAGCTCTTCTGGAAACTAAGCCTCTATCCCTCGCTCACCTGGGGCATGGTTCTGTCCCCAGGTCTCACCCAGAGACTGTCAGCACCCAGGCATGAGAATGCCTGAGGTGAATGAGCTGGTGGCTCTTTGTTAATCTTTGATCAGGCCTGGCCCTGGCCAGCAGAATTTAGCCAGGCTTGGGAAGAGCAGCTGTGACTTGGCTTTATCCTCAGGATCCAAAAATCTGCTGCTTGCAGGCCCCTGTTCTAGTGAAGTCTCAGGGCCTGCTCACGCTGCTGCACCAGAAGGAGCCAGCGCTGCTGCTCTGTGAGCATCTTCACCGAGGGCTGATCCAGGGCTCTGTGCAGCACCCGCTGCCCTCTCCCTCTGGTAGCTGCTGCTGGGGAAACAAGACGCAGCTTTTGGGCAAGACACCGAGACAGGGCTGAGCCAGGGCCTGGAAGGAACAGTTGGGCCACCTTCAGAGAAAAGCGTTTTTTTTCTCAGCCACTGCCAGGCTGTCTAACCTGTCGCCCTGGCAACCTGCGGGCAGGGAATGCTCGGGGCTTTGCGTCTCCCTCCCCGGCCGCGCTGTCAGAGCGATGCCGTGCGCTTAAGGCCGGCAGAGCTGGGGACAGTGGCTGCTGCCACGAGACCTGCCTGCTTTTAACGGAAGCAAAGCATCAGTGGGTGCACAGACCCCCTTCTTAACACTTACATGTGGCAATATCTGCCCCCCGAGGCCACCAACCCCATTCCAAAGGGCCGGCGCTAGCTCTGCTGTCCCCAAGAAGTAAGGGAAAGGAATCGTCACTGAAGCTTGGACACAAATATTTATTAAGCACAACCCCTCCCTTCCCCTTGAGCTGTATTCATTTCTAATATATTAATTCATTTGGCAGATTATCTTTTAGAAAAAAAAGTACCTGTGTGGGTTGGAAATTCCCCATTAAAATGACATTAGCAAATGCACATGTAAAAAATAAATAAGCTCGTACATTCAAGTATATGGCAAATAATTAACACCTCCGAAAGCTGAACGGTCAGATTCCCGTTCGCACCTGGCTGAGCTGCACAGGCCTGAGCCTGCAGCTGGCCCTCTTCAATCTTCTCCTCCTCTTTTCAGATGCAGGCTGGGTCAGTACGTAGGTGGCTGGGCAGGTTCTGTCCCCTCGCCGGAGCGCTGGGCAGCCCCAGGACGGTTGCGGGCCAAGCCTCAGTAGAGCTGTCCCAGAGCAGCGGGGCAGGTGAGTGCTCCCTGGTAGCAGTAAAACGCAGCTACCCCTCCACGTGGTCAGTGCAGGCAGGTTAAATGCCCGATGAGCAGCATCACTGGTCTGAAAATCTTACTGCTGGCTGGAAATGCTTCCATCAAACTCTTTTCAAATTGAAAGTGCTGATTTGTTCTCTACGGGAATGTATCTGCTTTGGCAGAACTCGTGAGGAGTTTCTGGAGTCAATAGCTGGTCTGGTCAAGCAAAGAAAAAAGTACTCCACTTCCTGAAGATAGATTCCTGCTCCCCTCCCTGTGCTTCTCCAGCTGTTCCAAAAGGGGAAGGAACGGAAGGAACGGAAGGAAACATAGACTTGTGCTTGTGGGGGGCAGGTGTGGAACTGACTTCCCAGGCAGCACCCCAGTCTGGAGCTCTCGTGAGGCTCCTTTTATTGGAGGCATTGGGTAAAATGGAGCAGCCTGGCCAAGAGCGGCTCTGCCAGGGCCTGCAGAGACCAAGAGAAGCTCAGCACTGCTCTGGGGAGCAGCAAGGGGCAGGAAGGGCTCTTACCCCTGAGTGCTGTTGGGCACAGAAGGGAGGAGAGGATGGTTCTCTGTGCTCTCCTGACAAGCCGTGGCCAGAAAGCAATGCGGGTCACTGCAGAGTGCAGGCTTCTGCCTTGGGCATGCTCCCCTGCACACAAGGCGTCCGGCTCAACAGCGCCAGCCGCGATGAGTTGCCCACGTTTGCCTTGTGCTGAACAGATGGGCAGAGACCTCCTCACTCCCTCCTGTCCCAGGTGCAGGCCCCTCTGGGGCCTGCAGTTGCCCTTTCAGGCTTTGTCCCAGGCTGAAGCTGGGCTTTGCCGTTCTCCAGAGGTAACCAAATCCCAGTAAAGCTCAGGGCGAGCAAGGCTTTGCCTCTGCTCTGGGGGTCCTGGGGCAGCTCTGCAGCTGGAGAAGGAGGGGGTGTAACAGGGCTCACTGCAGAGGCCCCAGCAAACCTGAAATAAGGTGTGTGGGACCCATGGCTGCAGCTGGGCCGGGGACGAGGTTTAAAGGACGGGTGTAGCCTCTGACTTGGGTTTGTTTCCTCCTGTAGAAAGAGCAAAGCTGGACAAGGTGTTCCAGGGAAGGATCCAGAGCAATTTGTGTCACCTCGTGCTGGAAGCAAGACATCAGGACACCAGAATGGAAAAGGTGCTCTTCCCTTCCCCTCTGAAATTACAAGTGGTGTGGAAATAAAAGACACCGAGGCTGGAGTTAACCACCCTCTCTGGGCTCCTCCTTTGGCTGACAGCACTAGTTCCTGGATTTTTAGGTGATAAGCCAAGAGGCTGCCAAAGTCTTCTCCCCTCCTGCAGTGCCAAGTCCTACAGTGGCTGTGTGTCCAAAAAAACCAGCCCCTTGTTTAAAAACCACTCCCCCTCGGGTGGGCTTTTCCTCTGGTGCTGCCTCTGCGAGCAGCCGGCTGCAACACCCCGGAGCTGCAGCTCCTGGGACAAGTCTGTGGTAGGGCAGGAGCGCTCGGGTTTGAAACCACCTACGCTGGGTTTTCTGTTTGTTTTGTTCCTTTCTTTTTTTCTTCTTTTTTTAAAAACAAAATAAAATGGAAACAACCCCCCCAAGCCAAACCCCAGTTCTTAGCTGGAACCAGGTCTCTGCTGCTCCTCTGCTGCCTCCTCCTGGGCTGAGGCCAAATCCACCCGCTGCTCGTCCATGCGTTTGGCCTGGACACGCTGGATGAGGCTGAAAAAGTCTTCGTCCGGCATGGTGGGGCCACGGGGGATGGAGTCTGGTGGCGCGCAGCGCTGGTCATCTATCCTGGAGGACTGCACGGGGAGGAGAACGGGCTTTAGGACTGAGTACTGGTGAAATGGTCTTGTGGAAGTAAAGGGCTGGGACCAGTCTGGGGGTGCAGGGCAGGGAGACCAGCAGAGCCACACCCCCCTGTGGGCTCCAGCACAAGGGAAGAGCAGTGACCCAGCCCAGGGCTGCAGGCACTGGGGGAAGGTGGGTTCTCCAGCCCCCCTGTTGCTTGTAGAGTGGTGACAAAGCACAGCCCTGGGTACAGGGTACAAAGAAGGACACCTGGTGGCAAAGGGCAGGACCTGACAGGGTGCCTGGGGCTGTGGGTGGGCAGCTGCTGGGCACAGCCCCTCCCAGCAGGGCAGGTGGGATCAGGGGATGGCGTTTGCCTGTGTGGGAGAAAGCAGTGACACCCCACCCCGTCCAGCTCAGCAGCCCAGCCGGTCCCCTGACAGTACCTGACACTTCATGAGCATGTTGAAGAACTCGTCGCCGGGCTCCTGGGCGTCCCCCTCCACACGCAGGTGCCCCAGGTTGTTGTGTGTTATCCGGAGGCCCGGAAGGTTGCCCACATTGGCCCGCTGGTCGTCCAGCCGCCTGCTCTGGGAGCTGGCAATCAGGTCGAAGAACTCCTCCGTCTGGGGAGATGCCATCAGGGAGGACTGTGCTGTGAGAGGGGACAGGAGCACACCCCAGGGTCATGGCTCAGCCCAAATCCTCATCACCAACCCCTCATCCTCAACCCCTGTCCCACCAGCTGGGCAGCAGCTGAGCTTTCACACTGCCCCCAAGGGCCGGGGGCTCCTGTACAGCCCGGCCTCCTGTGACCATCAGGACCTCCACCCTGTGTGGGGCAGTAGGGACAATCCCAGTGCTGGCAACACAAGTGAGCAAAAACCATCAAAGCAACTAGTGTCACAAGAACCCCCGCTGCCCAAAGCAAACCCCACTGCTCCATCTTGCAACCGCTCGCTCCCGTTTCTGACGGCCGGAGCTCTTGCACAGCCCTGGGCACCTGCCTCCCTTTTGGGAGCTTTTTAGCTCACCTCCTTGCAGAGCAGCTCCAGGGGTGCAGCCCAGGGGCTTTTTGGGGCAAATCACAGAATCAGTGTGGTAGGGGTTGGAAGGGAGCTCTGGAGATCATCCAGTGCCACCCCCCCTGCTCCAGCAGGGTCACCCTGAGCAGGGGCCCAGGAGGGCAGTGCCCAGCCGGGTTTGGAATCTCTCCAGAACCTCTCTGGGCAGCCTGGGCCAGGCTCTGATACCCTCGCACCAAAAAAGTTTCTCCTCCTGGGTTCCGGTTTGGGCACATTGTCCCTTGTCCTGGTGCTCAGCACCACCGACAAGAGTCTGGCCCCATCCTCTTGATCCCCATGGGCCCTGTAACTATTGATCAGCATCGATCAGATTCCTCTCTCAGCCTTCTCTTCTCCAGGCTGAACAGCCCCAGAATTTTCCCAAAGGGGGAAAAGTAGGTGCAGAGTATAATTAAAAGCAGGTAATTAGCAAAGCCCAGGCCTAGTTAAGCCGCTCACCTGGTGGCACATCCTTCCCAGGCCCCCAAAGCCTGGCCTCTCTGGGCCAAGCTCAAGCAGAGGTTCTGCTGAGGTGACCGAGCCCTGCAGAGGCTGCGACCATCGGGAGCCGCAGGACCTGCTTCACCACACGTGTGAGGAAAACACTCGTGGGGTTTGGTTCTTCTCACTGCATGGAGTGAGCAGACTGGGAGGGGATGAGCTTCTTCCCCTTCAGCTCACAAAGAAACCTTGAAAATAACCCGTCCGAAAGGCTCAGAGACCAAACGAGAGCTGGCCAGAGCACGCGCCTACTTGTACGTTCTTTATAAAGCTTTGTATTTTAAATTCAGCCTCCTAAATTACAGAGCCCGTTTAAGCCAAACACCCTTCAGTATCAGAAATGTGTGTTTTGAAAAAGCGTTGCTCATTTCCACCCTATTTTTAGAAGACAAAAACCCCTGCTCACCTCAGAGCCAACCCGCCTCCCTGGCTCGGCCTGACCGGCTCCGCACCACTCTGCTCTTGCTGCCACCTCAGCCCCTGCTCCCAGCACCCGCTTCTCCCAGCAGCCCCGTGCTGCAGCCCCTGCCACGCTCGGTTATTTGGAAGCCGAGGAATGAATCCATCCATTCACATTAAGTGTTTGGAGCCTTTTGCAACGGTGCTTAAGCGTGCCAAGCTGTCACCTGCACAACTAAGTGCTTCTCTCCAGCTTGGTTTAAACAAAAGCCATCACCACCACGTCGTAAAAAAGACAAACACAGACCCGACCGACCTGCCTTTCCTGTCCCATCCGTTTGTCAGGCTGCTTCCTCCATTTATCCCTGCTCTTCCTACGGCTGAGTGAGCCGCCCGCCTGCCGCAGCTTCCCATTGTTTATCCATCCTCCTGGCTTCTCCGTTCTTACACGGCACCTATCACCACACCATCCAAAAACGGTACAAAATCCAGAAGTTTTTCCTCCATGGCAACGCTACGAGAAAAACTGGCAATGCTTTAACCTCCCTGCGAAGGTCTGTCCTAGCCTTCTGCGGGCCCCAGCTCTCCAGGCTCTTCCAAGGCTCACTCAGGAATGCCCATCAGCATCTTCCTCCTGGAGATGCTGGCAGAGGCAGAAGTCCTCGTGCCAACCTCACTGTTCAAAAGGCCAGACCTTTAAACGATCCGTACTGAAAAAAAATCCAAGTATATTTCTCATTTCTCTTGCTGGTTTACTCTCTAAGCCTTAGTTCATATTCTCCTCAGCGACCGTTAACATAAAAATGTTTCTTTCTTCCTTGAATAATGACGGAGAGTGCCAAAGACCTGCTAAGCTCAGAGAGCTGAGGCTTGGGGGGGACATCACCAGTAAAACCCCGACAGCCGGCCCCACGGCGGGGGCAGCATCGCTCCCGTAGTGACAGGGACTTGTAAAGGTGTCGGTACTCACAGAGCCGCTCTTCCAGGGCAGGGACCGGCGTGGCAGCTGCCTCCGCAGCCTCCGATGGGCACTCTTCCAACGGGCAGCGCTGATCATCCATCCGGTTGCTCTGGAACTTGCTCAACAGGTCAAAGAAGCATTCCTCATCCGAAGGGGTCCGGTTGATTTTCTGGAATGACAGTAAAGGACAGAAGAGAGTCAGAATGCCCCCAACAATTCCTGTGTCCAACCGCTCCGTCTGGCGTGGCCCCAACAGCGCGTTGTGCCCTCTCCTGGTCCCTCCAGAGGCTGGCTCCTGGTTGTGCCCGCCGCTTGCCAAGCCCCACAGCCTGGAGCCTGCTGGGGTTCACTGGTACTTGGTTCCGCTGTCCTTCTGGCTCTGAAATAACCTCTCCTTTTTTCTAGTCACCCTTTGCTGAGGACAATCTGACACCATCCTCCTAGAAGCCACAGGCAGAGCATCACGAAGGTCCCCTCTCCCACAGGGAGCCCTGGTGGGGGGGTGTGGGGTGCAGAGCTGCTCTGCAGCTTGTGCTCTGTGAGATGGGACATCTGGGGAGAGCTGTGGCCCCTCCAGCAGGTCACTCACATTGTGGCTGACCCCAGGGGCTCTGGGAACTTCTGCAGCCCAAACTGGAGTCGGGCTCCTACCAGTGAGCAAACGAGCCTTGCACAGAGCACAGCATCCTGAGCGCTCAGAACGAACTGGAGGCTGAAAGACAAAGAGGGGAGGAAAGGGGACAGCATTCCCCCTGGCACTGCTCCGCTGGGAAGAGAGAGCTTCTGGGCTGGCAAAGGGGCGGGCTCAGAGAGGGACCGTGGTCAGGAGCATGAGGAACGAGGGAGAACCGTGCGGATGCCCTGGCTGAAGGGTGGTTGTGTGCCCGGTGCTCAGGCACACCAGTGCTCAGCCATCCTTCTAACCAGCTAAATTTAACCATTGCAGGCCTCTGCCCCTTGTGCTCCCCGTGCTTCCTTTCAGTGTTCCTGCGTCCTCAGCTCTCTGCTGCTCCTAACAGCTCCCTAACAGAGCTGCAAATGCCACTAAATTACAGTTTCTCCAGAAAACTGCTCTTGCACGAGAGCCCCAAATAAGCACCTTGCACTAGGCAGCGATATATTTAAGTCGTGCTGCAGAAGGGTTTGTGTTCAAGGCGGCCTTTCCAAAGCGCTGTGTCGTGTCCGGTTCCAGCACAGTGAGGGGTGCTGGGAGAGTGAACCCAGAGCCCTGCTCTGGAGCAGCTGGTGCAGTAGGAACAGCAGGAGGAGCCACTCAGAATGGGATATAGAATTAGACAGCAATAAGAGGAGCATCTGCCAGGCTCAGGTAGGGTCCCTGAGCTGATCCCACCAGATGCCAGAAAAAATACCACAACAGAAAGCAACCAAAACCTCCTACAACTGGGTCTGCCTGTGCTGAGCTATTTTCCAGCACAGGGTTGGGGATGGCCAGCCTGGGAAGAGGCACTGGGGGCCTCCTGGGGAGCAGCACACCCCCCCAGAGAGGTGGAGAGAGCCCAGGGAGAGCTGGCCCTGAGCACCAGACCTTTCATCAGGGAAGGGGATCTCCTGGGCCATTTAGAAAGCAAAGCCCCTCTCCCAGCTCTGCTGGTGGCTGTCCTGGGCAGCCCGAGAGCCTTCCCAGTCCTCCTGTGTGCGGTGCCATTCCCAGCAGAGCGCTCTTCAGCGGGAGAGAGGCACCTGAAGCCCTTCAAGGGAGGTCTGCAATGGGGAGAAACTTGTGCTGACAGGGTTAAAGCCATAAGTTGGATGCAGTAAATGAAGGAAAACAATTTTCCTGTATGCTAAGCGAAGCAGATGAGATGCACTCAGCTTCTATTTAGAGCAGCGTCAAAATTAGCAGCGGGCCAGAGAGGAACATTAGCAATGTGGGAGCTGATCGGGGAGGGGAAAAACCCCTCTCACCTCTTTCCACGCACCAATCCGCTAATGAAACAGCGTCTCGGATGGACCATCTGAACCATCAACAGTTGCACCTTGCAATTCAAAGCTTGCCTGGCCTTGAGCAGAGGATGAATGACATCTATCGCAGCTCCACCGTGTTGATTTGCGTGACCCACATTTCAGGCTAGAGGAGGCAGCCGGCTCATTCACACCAAGCCTCCCTCCAGCTTCCCCGCAACCGCGCAGAGTAAACCAGAGCAGTCGTGGGTCCGCAGGAGAAGTTCTGCCTTGCAGGGAGCAGCCAGGCAACGCGGTGGTCCAAGCTCCCAGCTCAGGGCTTCCCCCACTGCAGAAACCAGATCCCCCTGGGGGTGCACCCTGCCAGGGACCCTGCAATTTCATGTGTCAGGGTCCCTGCTCAAAACATACCTGGGAGAGGAAAGGATGCTCTCAATCAGTAGGAAGAGCAGCCGGTGCGTGCGAAGTGTGGGACGGGGCTGGCTGGCTGCTGGGCACCCCCTGGTACGATGGCACCCGGAGGGGCAGAAGGCCCACGGGCCAGCTTTAGGGCTTGCACCGTGGGGTGCCGCAGGACCCGCTGACGCCAGGCTCCCTCCGGTGCTGCCCCAGCCAAACCGCACCCCAGGCCCGCGCCTCACTAATTAAAATGCCCAAATACGACAAGGCACGGAGCGCTTGGCTCCCTCAGCTCACAGGCTGCTCGCAGCCCCGAGGAAGGAGCTGTGAGGGCAGATGGATGCGCAATCACACCCTGGGGCCCACCATCTGCTACCAGGCTGTGTTTGCCCAGCGCCTGGCACATCCAGGATGCTCAGGAGGCTTCCCAAGAGCCAGGGCATCCCCTAACGGGGCTGAGCACCAGTCCTGCGACAGCAGAGACACCACAGCCGCTCACCGCTGGCCCGAGACTCAAGAGCCCTAAATGGTTCCTGGGCAGCCGCTTTGGTTTCCAGTCCCGAGACAATTTCTCACCCCGTGGCTGGTGTCCCTGCCTGGCCTCATCCCCCATCCTCTAACACCACGACAGCCCAAATTCTGCCAACTGTCACGTTCCTCCAGTCAGCCAGCCTCCGTCAGAGGCAAAGGGGCAAACTAACCCCATCTGCACCGGGCAGAGGGACCCGGGGCTTTCGCTGGCACTCACAGCCTGGGGCTGCTGGCACTGCAGAGATCACCCCCGAGGCAGCTTTGGCTGCAAACACACTCGCCCTTGGCACGGGAAACACACACACCTCTCCTCACAGGGGACAAGGACAACTGTGGAGACTCTGCTCCTGCTCCCTAACCACAGGCAGGACAGGGACAGCCACCATCCCAGGTCCCATGTGAAGGGTCAGAGCTTTGCTCCCATTTTCTGTGAGTGGCATTTCCACCCGGATGCTGCCGGCTCATCGGAGAGCTGTGCAACCCGGCTAAGGGCAGCCTGGGAGCAGGACTCACTCACCTGAAAGAGGCATCCAGGCTTTTGCATACATTCATTTGCTGGTGGATGAGCAGGCTGCTCAGCCTGCCAGGTTGGCTCCAGGAGGTGTTCAACGCAGCTGAGGTGTTGGAAAGGCAGCAAAAAGCAGCCGTGGGGAGTTCTGGGGAGCCGGCTGCCGAGCGCCTCAGCTTGGCCAGGACCGATGGCTTTTCAGGAGGGGTCGGGGGAATCTGGTCCTGGGGCTGCCCCAGGCCCCTGCCTCTCCTGGGCTGCAGGTCACTGTCCTGGGGAGCACAAACACACCCTATTTCCTCTCCAACAAACTCTCACTCGTACTAAATAAAACATTTCAGAAGATTGAGAAAGTCCTGGGCTGCCTGGCTCTGCCCCCGGGGCACAGACCAGCATCTCCTGGGGAAACCCCTCACATTGGCTGCTCTGGATGTGCAGGTCAGGCCAAGGCTGAAGAGATCCCAGAGACAGCCAAAGTCAGAGCAGACCCCTGTGCCTAAAGCCCCCTGACCATTTCCACACGGATTTGGAAAAGTCATTAAGCAAATGTCAAAGGCCTAATTACAAGAGTTAAAAACACTTTCCAGCTCCCAACACCCAAAGCCACAGCCCACAAACGCCCAGCAGCGTTTCCACCATTGGATGCTGCTGCCCAGCGGTGCCTCTGCAAGGAGGAGCCTTTCTCTGGCACATTCCCATTCCCAAGTCCCATCCTGGGATAGGCAGAGGACGTGTTAATTATTTCCATGCTTGTTTCACACGGTGTTCCCGTGCCTGAGGTCCCCAAGGGCCCTGCAGAGCAGAACGTGGTCCTCCCCAGCAGCAGACAATGGGGGTCCTTCTGCACAGCCCCGCACACCCATCCCGGGCCAGGAGCAGCAAGTCCTTGGTCAAAGCAGGGCAACACCACCAGCACCATGGCTTGGGCTTTGTGCTCCACGACAGTCCTCCCGGGCAGCACCCTGTCCCCAGTCTCACCTTGGGGCACCCAAGCAGCCCCTACCCACCCCCAGCACCAGCTGTTAGAAACCCCCTCAACTGAACAGCTCTGGTGGCAGCTTCTCCTACAGCTTCCTGCGGCCCCTGGAGGTCTCCCCAGGAAGCAGCCCAGGCAGGATGCATCTCTCTCCACTTTCACTGCTGAGTCCACCAAAACCCTGTCTGATCACGGCCATGCGACAATATGCTCCCAGGTTGCTCTGTCACAGGTCTCCAGAGGTCCCTAAGAACCACGGAAGATGATTTCTGTGCTGGCAAAGCCATGGCACATCCCCCCGAGATTCCTGACACTGCCACATGCCAAAAGCACTCGCTGTACCATGCACTGGTGAAATGTCCCCTTCAAAAGGGGCTTCTCCCACCAAACCAAACCACAGATGCTCTCATGAGCTACCCAAAGGGCCAAACCTAGTTCCTCTGTCAGCTTCTCCTCTTGCAGCTGGTGTCCCCATGGGGTGCTGACCTGCCTTTGGTTCCCCTCCTCTCCTCCAGGCTCAACTTCTTGCAGATCTGCCCCGATGCAGCAAGGACCTGTCAAGCTCAAGGACCACTCAACTCCAGCTCTGCCCTGCCCTCTGAGAGGGGCACTGTCCCACCTGCAGGCAAGACCTGCTGCCCAGTGGCAGATGGACGCTGGTGGGTCTGGCACAGTGGATTCAGCTCAGGAGCTGCTGCTCGATGGCAGTTTGGCTCTGGTGTGTGGGCCAGGTCAGGGACAAAGTAAGGATGGTGGCAGGTTCAAGGGTAACACAGCAGTTTTCACTGTGACTCCCTCAGAGAGCACTGCCTTGGCATTCCAACATGTCCACCACAATTCCTCCTCCTCACCTTATTTCAGGGAAGAGACAACTTGGCGATGAAGTGACTTGACCAAGTCCCGCAGTGATGCGGTGGCAGAGCTGGGAGAGGACCCAGCCATCGGTCCCCAGGGCCAACCTCTCGACTGTGGACAGTCCTTGGACAAACTGTGCTTCTGTGCCCAGGGCCTGGCAGATATTCCTTCCACCACATCTCTGCCCGCATGCTGTGCCTTACCCGCCTCCACCTCTATAAACCAGATCCACCACAACTGCTCAGCTCCTCTCTTTTCAAGGCAGCCAACCTAAAAATCACCAGGCAGGAGCAAGGCTGGGGTGGCGCTGGTGAGTACCGGTACTGGAAGCACTTTATCCTGGGCTGCCCCACTGCTGCCAGTCCCCCGCACATGGCTTTGCTTTGTGCCCCTGACAGCTCACCCCAGAGGAACCCACTGTGGGGGCCAGCACCACTGGCATGGCCACAGCCCCAAAGCCCCTCGCTTCGCAGGTCCATCCGGCACTGAATTAACTTCCACCGGCCGAAGTGATGAGGTGGGGGAAGCACTGGAGGGGAAGTTTGCAGGGAGCCTCCTGGAAGGCAAAGGGTGTGCTGGGAGGAGAGGAGTGGAAGCAAACCCCTGGCCAAAAGCTGCAGCCTGTTTTACCGGGAGGAGAAATGTCTGGAGCACCCTCTCTGGGCTCAAGAGTGGGGCTCTCCCAGTCCCTAGCCACCGACACCTCGGCTGGAGTCTCCGTTCCTTGATGAGACCGTCATCTTCAGAGTCAGAAAAGCTGTTAAACTTGCCCAGTCTTTGCTGAGGACAGCACTTCCCTTTCCATGCCAATCCTGCCTCCGAAGGGCAGGGCTGGCCGGCAGACACCCCGTCCTCCCCCAGGATCCATGGCCAGGCACGGGAACCACCAACCACCCTCGCCCCACGCTCTGCTGTAAGCCACCGGCAGCCACCCGAGCAGTCTGTGCACTGCTTCCATCTATTCCCCAGAAAGTTGCAAAAATATTAATAATAAAAAGTTCAAACTGAAGCTACCTGTAAACTTTAAAAAAAACCCAAACCAAATCCAAGCACTGGCCCAAGTAAATCTCTCTTCTGTATCTCTGTATCTCCCCCCTTTCTCTTACCCCCAAATCCAGCCTCTCAGAAGGACAGAAGGGAACAGAAGGGAAACACGAACAAAAAAAGCGAGTTTTACTGACTGACCTCAGCCACCAGCTCTTCCCCAGGCTCCAGCTCTCACATGTCCACGGGCAAGACCAACCCCACCGCGCGGGGCTGGCGATGGGGTCCTGCCGCTTCGACGCTCCTCCGCGGCGAGAGCTCTCCCCGGCTCCGCACCGGCTGCCGGAGCAGAGATTTATGCGGAGCGCGCAGCCATGCGAAGAACGGCGTCGCTGGCACCGATGCTGACCCGGCTGGATGCGGGATGCAGCTTAAAGCGACAGCCCTGCTCGCCACGCTCCTCCCGAGCCCCTCCTGTGCCCTTGCACGAGGGGGTGGGCTCCAGCAAAGCGCTCGGCTCTCCCTCGCCCCGCTGCCACGATCCCAGTGTTATTAGATGATGCTCTTAAACACACAGTGGAGCTATGTGAATATTTAGCTTTCCTTCCACCTCCTCACCTCCTACCCACCACACACACTTCACCTTAAAAATAGATCGGGATCAATTCTCCTAAACTACATCTGCAAACACACTCAGCTCTACAGGCACACGCACCACGCCAGTAAATGCACCGGGCACAAACAGACACAATACGATCACTCGGATTTAAAGCACCAAAATACTGAAGGACCATTTTTAGCTCCTGATAGTCCTCCTGCTCCTCATATTATTAAATACGTGATTTGTTTTTAATGCTCTTGCAAGAGCCAAAGATGCTCAGCCATAAGCATCTCAATTTAAACGTACCCTTGTTCAACAGAGGGGAATTTCTAATTGCCACAAGGTTTTAAACATGGAAAGATGGAATCGTTTCTCAGCCTGAAAAGGAGATAAAGGGAGAAAAGGAGGCTCAGGGGAGAGCTCTTCACTTTCTACAATTCCCTGAAAGGAGACAGGTGGGGTTGGTCTCTGCTCTCAAGTAACGTTCGACAGCACAAGAGGAACCAGCCTCAAGTTGCTCCAGGGAAGGTTTAGGTTGGAGCTGAGGAACAATTTCTTCCCCTCCAGGGTTGTCCAGGGCTGGCCCAGGCTGCCCAGGGCAGGGGTGGAGTCCCCGTGATCCCTGGAGGGGTTTCCAAGCCC
>JAAGNO010027364.1:1182-13654 GCA_033439905.1 Ceryle rudis
ATATAGGAAACCATACATAGAAGAAAGAAAACAGAATGCATTTGAACTTGGAATAACCAAAGCTGAAAGTGCATCCTTATGTTAACTATAATACAGTGTTTTGTAATGTAAAAAACTGCGTGGTGGGGGTAAAATTAAGCTCGTAAAAGCCAGGTGTGAATAAATAAGAGGACTTGGCTCTTCACATGTGTGGCTGAGCTGGTCAACTCTTTGCCAAATGGTGTTGTGGATCACAGATGAAACAGTTCCATGAATCAATACAGATCAGGCTTTAGGGCTCGGGAGCAATACAATGCCTGCAACAGGCCTGTGAGAACTTTCTAAAAGAAGAATTTACATTGGAGAGTGTTTTTTGAGAAATTATGCTACCATACGGAAAAAAAAAAAAAGTTAGCCCTGTTATTTTGGTGAAAAAAATGAGCTTTTATGTTGATTTCCTCCTACAAGCCACAGCTGTGCAAGTGACTTGAAATTTATTCTTTTTGGCATTTAAGTTAAATGTTTTGTTAACTGCAAGTTCTTTCTGAAATAACTCCTCTGTAATCCTGTTAAAAGTATTAACTTCATTTTGAATTTCAGTCTGCAGTTTTACTTTCTGACTCTGTACTGAATATGCAGTTCTGGAAGTAAAGATAAGCATATTTTTCTCCCTTGCAATGCAACGAACTTTACAAAACTTTGTTTCTCTGTGATGCAGCTGTTTTTTTCTCAGAATGGAAAGAGTATTTGCATCTCATCTCAACAGCTTGCATAGAGGACTCAATTCCTTTTCTGTTGTGGCATGGAAAGTCCTTTGTTCTTTGGAGTTGATGATGTTCTGTTAAAAGGTGAGGGAGAGAGTACGGAAGACCTGCACCACCTCCATACAATGGAGATGCATGTTTTTGTGTTGCAGCCATGTGGACAGACTGGCCAGTACCTGTCACCCACAGAGGAGCTTCAGCACAAACTGAAAGTGTGCAAGAGCTTCACTAAAGCTAAGGAACAGTACTTTCATCCTTAAACTTATAGAGTCTTCCACAGTTCATTTACTAAGATTGTATGAAAGGGAAATTATTTGCCCCAGAGTAAACTGCACAGAACTTATCCTGCTGAGAAGGATGATGTGCTCAATTGACCCTGCTGTGAAAAGTAGAAGTCATTTTAGGCTCACTTCCCTTTGTAGTCTCAGGGGAATAGTTACTATGACCACCAATCTAATTTATAAACAATCTGTAGGACGCAAGCCCGAGAAAATGAGATTAAGAGTTGTCAAATGGAACGATTATATATTAATTATAGCACTCACTGAACATTCCCCCAAGTCTCTGGAGTTGCTGCACCTTCTCTCTTTCATCACAGGTCGTGTAGAAATACGAGCCTCAACTATTAATAGTTTCTTCTGGGTCCAATTCTTCACTACCATAGCTCTCATAAAGTAGTTTTCAGCTGAGCACAGTGGATGTAAAATACTACCTTTTAGAACACTATGCTTTCTTTGCAGAAGTCTGAGTGACTTTTTCAAGATGCAAGGCAGTGGAGGAGCAGGTCAGCTGTCACTAAGAGATGATGATTAGAATAATGAAGTGTTCTCCAGTTCATCTGTCTCTCAGTTTACATAGTTTTTTATCATTAATAAAGATTACCTAGTATTTATTGCACATCCCCCCCCCAAAAAAAAAAAGTATGTAAGCATTTTCTAATTATCCTTAGCAGAGATTTTCCTCATTGCACAATATAGTGTCAAGTTGAAATACCCAGTGTAGCTCTAGTCACTGGTTCTGACATAAAAATACTCTGAAAATCAGGCAGCAGAGAACCATATTAATGCAGTCATATTGCTTTTAATGGTTGAGCTGATTTGTATGCTTCTTTGCAGCATTAGACAGTACAGGATAGACATACCCTTAAAATTTTGTCTACTCTGTGAATTTTATTTCGATTGTAATTCAAGTATTGCTCCTAATATGAGTTCCACCTGCACACAAAGTTCATTATGCTGATATTCTCTGCTGTATAAGTAAAAAACTACAGTTAGCATGTTTCACCAGCTACTAATATACTAATAACGTTCCTCAGTGTAGATACAGGCTAGATCCACTTAAGGGCCCCAGCCCTAAAATGCTTTCCTCAGTCCCGTTACTGTGCTCAGAAAGAATAAAGACATCCTTCCCCATGCCTACAGACATGAGAAAATTCAAAGAGTGTGAAGAATCTTCTAGCACTACATCTCTAGAAATTTTACTTGAACAATCAAACAAGAATGGAGGGTGTGTAGACACAGATTGACTACGGTTTCACAGTATGGTTATTCTCACTTGAGTTAGCTTAACATGGGATGTTTTCCAGCACAAAAGAACCAGCTGAACCCTACAGTAAGAACATACTGATGTGATTTTTACAAATGGTCATCCTCATGGTCCTGAGCGAGATCAACATCCTGATAAATCATTTCAGGTATAAAAATACACAGTGAGGTCCCTTGACATATAACAGAAATGTCTTAGTGTAGCTTTACAGTACATGTTATCTTCTGACATGAAGGAGATTTTAAAGCTGTAAATCAAGTCCTGGCAGTATATGCAGGTCTTTGGATTACAATTGTTTCAACTACATATTCATCCACCCTCAGTTCCTCTAACCCATCCACCAAGCCTCTAACTCTTATCCATTCTAGTGGTACACAACTACAGCTGATTCCTCAAGGTTCACATGAAAAGTGAACTCCTGCTCCACTGAAACCAATGACAGTTTTTGAGGTCAACAGAATCAATTTCTCCAGAAACTTTCACCTGTTACATATGTTAACATATAGTAACACAGTTACAGAAGCCTGGAACATGAGACTACAACATCAGTTGTCCTGTTATTCTACCTGAAAACATTATCTGATATCTCAAGCGTCGTAATTCTTTGTAAATTAGAACCATATACTAGAAATAGTCAACATTTCTGTAAATCATGTGAATAGATTTTAGCCTGAATGTTTGATTTGGTTTTCTCATTGCAGCATATATTTTGGGCAATATTTTTTAAAGTTTAATTCTTATTTAGAGCTCCCAGTGAATGTAAAAATGTAAGGTGAGCTGGTCTTCATAAATCTTCTTCATTTTGCTTTCAGTGAAATAACAACTTCAAATCTCTGGTCTTTTTTTCCTGAATCATAAATGATACCAATTAATTTTTTTTCCTAAAGTTTTTGTAAAAGCTTCATTATATTTGTCTTTATTTCATTAATTAATTTAGAATATTTTAGTTCTTCCCTATTTTATTCCATTTGAAGTAAACAGGATACTGCTTATCTAAATATTTTTAATCCCGGGCTGCCTCTTTTTATCTAAGTAGTACTTACATTTTTCTTGTGAATCACTTACGTAAGCAGCTTTCTATTACCCAAAACTTGAATCTGTCAAGGTTTATATATTTGAAGCATTGAAGGCTAAATTATTCTAATCTCTAGTCCATGCAGAATCAATGACATCATTTTACTTTGGATGGAGCTTTTCAGAATGTCAAAGTGCCGAACAGCCACTTTATAGTCTACAGCTTGCTATTAATTGTGTAGCCAGCAAATACAGCAATCTTCATGATGATCAAACCAAATGGCATGTGTATGCACCAGTGAAGAGTGGTAAATCATGCTCTATTTTCGTATAGGCTCATGCTTCACTAGTTTTAAGAAAGTCATATAGTTGAACAAGAATCTCATTCAAATAATTCATCCTTACTCTATCTTTTCTTTGATGGATCTCTTATGTGACATTCATCAATCTATCTGCATTACTTTCACTAAAAAAAATAGATAGTATAATATTTCCTTTATAATTTTTGTCAGAATTACTAATAGTGTAGCCACAGTCATAAAGGAGAATGCTAAGTGTTACTAGGTGATACTGGGGAAGACTGATCATTTCATAATCCATTAAAATTACACAAAAACTCTACTATTTTCAGAAGATGGCTAGATATGCCATTCATTAAATTAATAGGTCAGTAATGCAAATAGAACTTTAATCCTGTGTTAACAAGAGTGCAATATTTCCAGAGTGTGTGTCCATGATGTAAATATATCGTCCACCTTCTATTCAGAAAAAAAATATTTATTGTTTTCTTATTATTGTTAGCTATACTTGTTACCTAAACAAAAAGGATAACTTCAAGTAGCCACTGACATGAAAATTATATAGCAGAGCTCCAATTCTGTTTGAGTAGCAAATCCTTTTTTTCAGGAAGAGGATATATGAAAGAGATGAAAATGTAGCAGTGTTTCCATGAACTTACCAATTTATTATGTTTGCATAAATATTTAATACATCGATCTCTTTCTGAAGGATTGGTTTGGATTTCAAGTCTCGTAGTTTTCGTACATTTTCTTACTGCTAAATCTCAGAAAAACCTTAATTATTTGTTGGACATCCACAACAGAAGTGATTCACATTTTTTGTTGCTCATCAGTGGTGATCATGATGATCTCCTGGGGTTAGCACGGCATGTGCTAGTGGCCTTAATATCTGAAAGGTGAGTAAAGTTATGCATTTTATCAGGAATTAGAATTGAATATTAACTGGAGAGCAGCTATTTTAAAATTACTTTAAAAGAATGTAGAGAGAAGTAAAATATTGCTTAATCTCTCCATGGATAGCCATGGTATTCAAAGACATCCAGAGAGGCTGTTGGCATACGTTTCAGCCACAGACACATTAATTTCAATAACCTACATAACCACAGCCCATCAATCCCTTTTCCTACTCATACTCATTTCTTTTCAGGAGTGCTCCAAGGACAACTGTAAATAAGCAGCCTAGGAACAAGAGATGGAAGGATGAAGGCAACTTCCATCATGTAGATTTTTCCATTGGCAGAGTAAGGCATCTCCTTTCTGTTGGTATTATCTGAAATTGTATCTTATCTTACATTGCCTCAAGGAACATACTTACATGCCTTCACTCTCTGCGTGCTAATCCAACACCTACAATGATTTCTAGAGATAATTTCAGCTTGGAAAGTTAGTATCACCCTTTCTGTCTTGTGCTAGCATTGCCATTAGGCACCTATAGACTATCAGCACATATATGTTATTTTTTTTCTCTGACTGCATCTTCAGTCTTTGAGGCCTATTAATTGGCATAAGATCATGTATATTTTTTACAAAGGACTCTAAAGTCACGTTTGTCAGAACAGTCATGTTTCTTTTTACAAAGTGAATGAGAATTCAGCTTGGGAAAAGCAAGGGTTGAGGGGAAATTCTTGAGATGTCACACAAGTTGGATAAAGATCACTGACCTGGGATCTGATCTCTACACATTCTAGTCATAGGGAGGAAATGACAAGTAACTACAGATAGTTTCTCCACGGAGAGGGCCCCTTAGTATGGTAGTTCACTAAGCCCCTCCAGATAAAAACAGATGAGGAAAAAGCAACTTTTTTGTATAATTTCAGAAGAAATTAAGTGCCAGCAATAAAATTCATTTTTTTATATATGCATCTATATTTTATGTAAATATATAAACACATATCATTTTATATATGTATAAAAGTGTCTTTATAAATATATTAATTGAAGAATACAGAAATACATATTTAAATGTTTAAAATGTCAACACCTAAACCAATTTGTTTCCAATGCTGTTTTTGCCTTTTTCCACTTCAGTGAAGTGACAATTTATTATATTATTTTTTCAGAAACTCAATGACAGGGAGGTGATTTAGCAATCTTCAGCAAAGCATTACAGATCTTGAGTCCGAGATGTTCACTACCATTAAACCATTGTACTACCTCAGCTATCTCAGATCTTCATGTTTCCATGGAAGTATTTATTATGCACTATCACAAGATCACCCTGTTAGTTTTGTATGTATCCTGTTTCCAGCATTTCATCATCTGTCCACATTAACGTTTTGGCAGACAACCTTTAACAATACTTTACAAAGAAAGACATGAAAGTCACAGGAGAAATTTCAAGCTGACAGCAGCATTTGTCAGCTGGTATCCTCTGGAATTCAGATGTTTACTGAACATGGAGTCCTTCACATTATTAGGTGTCTTCGAAACAATAGTTCTTTTTAAGAGTGACACCTACATACTTTCTCTAGAACAGAAAAGTAGACTGACACCTACATACTTTCTCTAGAACAGATAAGTATACTAAGGAGTTTTGGAGTGTACTATGGCCTAGATTTGTTTGTCCCTAGAAGAAAATTGATAATACTGTTATAATGATTTAAATTTCACTGCTAATTAGTAATAAAGGCAACATGCAATAAAAGCGAAAGATGAAATTCACTCCTAAATAAAAAGCTAGCACAAGAATTGCACAGCTCCTACCTCCTCTGTGTTATCTCCAAAGAAGTGCTTAAGTGGTTCACGGGCTTGTTGGCATCTGCACAGGTGTAAATTTCATCTGATTCCATTCAAAGTATGGTATTCTAACAACTTGCTTATGGCCAAAACTGTCACAGTTTCGTGTGCAGAAGAGAAATAGATGTTTGTTTCAAATATAAATTTAGTCTCTAGTTTTGCAGTTATTTTGTGTTCTAATTATAACAATCTAATTTGTAAACAACACATGCTGAGGTTTTGACAGTGAATTTCTGATGAAACACAGAGTACAAATTTTAATTACATACAGTTCTAATACAGTGAGCACTGCAGCATTTCTGTCATCTTTGAAATGGTAACAAAATATATAAAAAAAAGTTTTTGAAATATGAGCATGAAGGTAATGAGATCAATAAATGTCAGCTAGAAAAAGTAATCACAACTCTAGAGACTCACTAACCTTTCTACAGATTTCAGAAATAATAGACTAGCTTGGATGAGGAATCTTTAACAATGAGAAGCAGATACAATTATAAGGGGGAAGTGAGCCAGAGACTGCTGAATAATACCAAAGCCATTACCTTTTTAGGTGAATGAGAGAAAACAATCAATATTTTTGCTTTTCCTCCTGAGATCCTCACCCATGCACTTTCCTTAGCACTTTCTGATTTTGAGAGAAAAGTTTAATATAAACACATATGTAAACCTAGAGTTAAAATACAAAATATGACACAAAGTGAAGAGGTAATGGTTTTCTGGACTGATGGCCTGATCCTTCTCTCATAGAGACAGAAATCTTAGAACAATTGATCTCCATTGAGTTTCAGTCAAATCAATTTTTGCCCATAAAGACTTTGCTGTGGCACACCCTTCCTCATACAGGATTTGCTCAGAGTAGTCTAAAGCAAAGCTGACTGCAGAGAGCCGTGGAAGAATCTTGCAGGTAAATGACAGATGAAACTCAATGTCAATAAACACAGAATAACATGTATGGGAAAAATAACTCAAACTACACATCCAAGATATCGGCTAATAAGCTATTCCCACTCAAGGAAGAAATGTTAAAGTTCCCAGATAGGGTTATCCAAAAATGCCAGCTCATTACACAGCAACAGTCAAAAATGTCAGTCAAATGTTTGAAACTGCTAAGAAAGTATTGAAGAACAAATTAGAAAATATTTCAACTCACTCTACTCAAAGCAAAGATGAAATAGACTGGAACTAGAGAAGTAGGAATGGTGCACAATCTAAGCTGCGAATTACACTTTCCAGTTTCTCAGTAGGCAAGAAGTATAACAAAAACATGATGAGGAAGCAATCTTAAAACAAGCAAAGTGTTTCTTTGCATAATCCATCATCAGATTATGAATTAATTGCTGCAGGAGATTTTTTCAGAAAAAAGAAATAAATAAATGGGCTGAAAGGTCAAAATGCACATACCAAATTAAGAATTCCCTAAACTACTGATTTATTAGAGTCAGTATCTCATAGGGGAGCAAGGACAAGTTTTAATTTTCCTGGTTTATGATACTTCCTCTGCTGACTATTGTCAGAGAGGAGATATTGGACATATCAGCACATAAGTTTTTTATGTTCCTAAATTACAATACAGTTATCATTTCTGGTCCAGATGATGTGCTACTCCTTATTTAAATATTGGATGGAATTGCCATTCAAAGTCGCTTTGACAGACAGGAAAAATGAACTGACATAAACCCCATGAAGTTCAACAGTGATAAAACAACCTCCTGCAGCCAGCACACAGTAGCCTCATGCAACAGCACACACTGGAGACCAACAGGCTAAAAAGAAGCTCTCCAGAAAAGGACCCTGGGGTCCTAGAGAAGAAAACTGAGTTGAGTCAGCAGTGTGCTCCTGTGACAGCAAAGGCTAACAGCATACTTCTCTCTTAGCAAGATTGTATGTAACAGGTCAGTGGATGTGATTAATTCCTTCAACTCCACACTTGTCAGACCACATCTGAATACTGCGCCCACTTTTGAGGTCCCCAGAATAAGCAAGAATTTAATATATTGTAGTAGATCCAAGACAGTTATAGGACTGTAGCACACTGGACACGAGAAGAGAGTGAGGAATCTGCGCATGTTGATGCTAATTATCTAGAGCTGTCCCATAAAACAGAGCACTGCTGCAATATCCAGATAAGAAAGTGGGAGAAACTTTATGACTTAGTGAACTACCAAGAATGCAGACAGCAACCAGACATCAGCTAGGTTTTTGACAGTAGCAGTCAAAAAGGATCTTTTCTCAGGCTTGAAAAACATTTCTCTTTTCATATTAAATTGGTACAAATTATAAAATTTGACTTTAAACTCAAAATACACACAACACACACACACACATGTATGTTCCAGCTCCTAGTCAACTGTGGCAGTGGAAAACTTCTGCCTTGATGTTTTAGCTTCAAGAAAAAACCTTTACAATTGCAATGGAATGATGATAATTGCAAGCTTCCTCTGTGACAGGTATTTATAAACCTTTACAATTCTCAATGCCTAAATACTACTATTCATTGATAGCATTAGCTGTCACTTCATAGAATCCCAGTACCTCCCTGACTCCTTAGGGGAAGACAAGTTCCTCCTGCTGTCAGCCTCTAAGAAACAAGGTTTCAGCATGGACAGAAAGGACTGTCTCAGCTGACAAGTGCAAAATGGAGGCAGCAAGATATCACACTAAAGCAAACTCCCTGAAGGACCTGGAGCCAAGCTCAAATCTGGAGAGAGCTATATTATTGTAATTTTTTCAGAGGTACTTTTTGGCAGATAGCATTAAGGAAGAGCTATTTCTCAAGCTTACCACAAGATGGAGGTGCTGTAACTCAGAATCATTCATTAAGCAATCAGGCAAATGGTGGGTGTTGCACAACAGGCACTGTAAAATTTTATGGACTTATTTCAGTAATAAAAAATAATTATATGCGACTGTGCCATGTATTAATTTATTTTAAGCAAACTGTGTAATGATATAGCCAACCATCTCTGAAACAGCATTATTTCAAAATGCAACATCTTAAAATTTACATCTGAATTACTAAATTCTGCAGGTACTATTCTGAAGTGCATATCCACTGGAGATGGAGATGGCTGATAATTTAAGTTCTGCGAAAGCATACAAAGTAGTGTTTTCCAAAGCCAGATGGGTGCCATCTTCTTGGATATATTATCCTCAAATGATCTTTCCCTAAATCAAGCTTTCTGGAGCTTGGTACCAATGAAAAGAAATGATAAAGGATGTTTTTGTCTGTAACAAATACAGGTCTGATCATTCTCACAGGTATTCACTCTGATCTCCATCAGAAGACTGAGGATGGTGTTTGTCATCAGAAGGCTTTGAAACTGCTTAATAAGTCATGATTATAATATAGTTCACTTGCTTGTAATACATGTTGCTGAAGCAGAGACAAATAAAGGAGCCCTCATTCGGCCTTTCTGCACAAGAACAGCAGATCATGGATTTAAGCTTCCGAAGCTTTATCTTATGAAACTGCATGGATAGGTTCTTGTCCTGTGCTTTCTTCTGCTTTTATTTAAAACCTCAAAAGGAAAAGGTTAAACATTTTTTTTTGCTGCTCTATTTTTCCTCTCACATCTTCTTTGCTACTGGTTACTTTGCTGTTTGAAGGAGAATTTGAAACATGAGTGAAATTGTTTGGCCCAGGTTACATTTCAATAACAGAGAAATGGAAACAATCAGAAAGGAGAGTGCTATGAAGACCTAATTTTTGATAGTTTTATACCAGTTGGATACATTAGATATTCAGTGACATTATGTTTGCATTGAATGAGCATGACAATACAGAGAAGCAAATCTCTTCAGATGTGCTCCTAAGCCATGGACAAACACTCTCTCTAGGTCCCACTATGCGAATACTGCCTTCCTCAGCACTTCACCTTTTTGCTGCTTGGAGCGACCGCATCCCATGTTCTACTGGTTGCACAATCATGCAACCACATGTTACTTGACTTTAGTCATATTAATTTAAACAGATTAAAGATCTGAAAAGATGTAGATATCCCCCTAATATTTCTATAGCAAGAAAAGCTAAAGGAGCAAGAAGTGTGTGAGGAGGAACTGTATAACAGTTGTGACAGTACCTGAAGACAGACATGAGTGAGCATGAAATAAATTTGTAGTTCTTTAAAAAGTTCTCATTGTACATGAGAAAATAGTGAATGCTGAAGGCCTTTAGAAAACAAGGATACATAATAGATTGAAAACATATTCGATAGATCATTATAGAGCTGCTATAGCATCCACATTATTTTTCATTTTCAGTTCATTCTTTAAAAGATGAGGTAAATTGACAGAGATCTATAGCAGACAAAATTCACATGGTTAGGGAATAAAAAAAAGCAAAAATGTATCAGAGATTTCAATTGTAAGACATCTAGTATTCACAATGACTAATTGATGCTGAGCAAGCTTGTGACTTACCTCATACTATAAATAATTTGGTTTAATTTATCCTAATTCAAGAGAATTCCAGAAAATACACTAAATCAGAAAATATTTCTATTCAATGAGTTTATAAATGAAATTCTGCTGACCTCATTGCTGTCACAAAAAAAAAATTTCTTATCAAAATAAGTTCTGACATATTGAGTAATTTTGCAAGCTACAAATATTTGTAAAATAACTTAGTAAAGCTGAATCAGTATTTACTAATTTAAAAAAATGTTTTCAAAGAATAAACAAACTTAGCCAGAAAAGTTTACATCCTAGTGTTTCCAGTCTCTCTTTAAAGTTACAAACCACAGTCAACAGCAAAAATGATTGTCTAATCACGAAAGGGCATTCTTCATTGTAGCTGATTTGTACACACTACATTTTCAACATTGCTGAATGTTCCAGAAAGTAGTAGGCAGAGGTCTTTTCATGTTGTTTAGAAGAAAGGACAAAACGTAACACTGATATTTTTTATGTCCAGGTGTTTGCTGTATTTCCTCATCTGAAACTGATGGCATATAAATGTATTTATAGTAGTGAAGCAGGACATATTTTGTGTCAGAAAAAAAAATTGTGGCAAAGACAAGGATGCGAGTTGTTCAGGCTCTGAATACAACCCCTGTATGTCCCCCAAATTCTTCCTGGTTTATACAGTTGTCCCTCACCATTGAACTGTTGAACAGGCTAAAGAAATGCACTCCTGTGGCAGCTGCATAGCTCAGAAGGATCATGCTTTGTGATAAAGTAACAGCTCCATCAACTAATATTAGGGTCTTCATAAAAAGACCCAGATGATTTGGGAGCAAATCTTGGGATTTTTTGTGATTGTGACTGTCAGTATCGTGATCTGAAGTAATTTAATACTTTTGTGTTCTGTAATTGGGTGTTATACAAAAATACATGTAGTCAGTTACAGATACAGCAAGTAATTTGTTAATCCAGTCACTTGAGAATAATGAATTATTTGGTCATATGCATGGGCACAGTTACATAGTTGAGAAGACTACTATGGATTTGATTATTCCCATGAAATAGATAATGTGTATTTTTCACATCAAGATTTTCGTACATTTTAAATTGAGGGCTATATTACTTAAATTCTACTGATAAAGTTAAAATGTTATTGAATTAGGAGAAGACCACCCCTTTAGACTTATTTATATCCTACCTAATGCAAATGTGAATGTTCTTCTATTCCACATAAATATGCAATCACTTCCTCGAAACTTGCTAAGCTGCCTGCATCAGCAATTTCTCATAAGTTACACAAGTTATTCATCTCAGAAAAAAAATGCACAGCCTCCCCTTTAGCACCAAAAAAAAACCCACACTAATGTAAATTGCAGCTCCTGGAAACCACAGGTGAGCATCAAACACCACAAGTTGCATAATTACATCTTGATGATTGAAGAAGGGAGCTGAATCCTGACATTCTTTCCCATTTTTATGCAGTTTTCTGTAAAAGCTCCCACAAATTTCATCCTAAAATGTCTTGAAGAAGAATGAAACAGGAGGAATCAACACTGGTCCACTTTCAGGAACGTGAAAAATACTAGGTAGCCAATTGGAGCAGCAGTCTTTCTATAAGCTGATTTTTGATGTGATACTTAAACTTTAATTGTGAACTGGACGATATATTTCTTTGGAGACATTACATGTACATGTTTTTAAAACTAATTTTATCCAAAGCAAATCAAATTGCTT
>JAAGNO010027365.1:0-13301 GCA_033439905.1 Ceryle rudis
AGTTATTTATCCCCCTTTGAGAGGGCTAAATGCCATTTTGACACCTCTGAAGAGTTTGCTGGTGACTGTTTTTGGCCTTTTTTTTTTTTTTTTTTTTTTTTTTTTCACATTTGGTAGAATATTTGCTTTTTCTCACCTTTATATTAACTTTCTAATGTTTGAGTTCTCTGTTCCAATTGTGGGGTTTTGTTTGGGCTTTTTGATTTTTTGGGGTTTTTTTAATGGTTTTGGTGCATATTAATTGAATTTTACTTAATTCTAGCCAAAAATCTATAAATAAACCCACCCTGCCTACTCTGCAGGTGATCACATGGCACTCAGTCCAGAAAAGCATGATGTGGACAGCTGCCAAAATGATGGTAATAGCTGTGAATTCCAGTGATGCTTTAAGAGATGGAGAAGGTCCTGACTGTATGAACCTTCCAGTATATATATATATATATAGGTGTCTGGTCCTTGTCTATGGACTAATCCTTTTCCAGGTGTTTTGTACAGATAAATTTGAACTCAAATCTGAATAGCCCTTCAGTAATAGCTATTTTGAGGTCTAAAATCCTTTAGAAACACTAGTTCACCATTCAAGAAGTTGACTTTGGCTCAGGTAGTAGAGACCCTGATGTCTCAGAAACACAGATCCTATTTCATACCTGAAATAAAATGGGATTTAGATTGTTACACCCTAACCAGAGCCGTGTGGTTGGAGACTGCTAAATTCACCTGAGAATGCCTGTCTGTTTTCCTTCTGACAAACAGCTCTCTCTCTTTACCAGCAATCATTTCAATATAATATATTTTCAAAGTAATCTTTCCTTGATCAGCAGACTGCAGTATTTTATCATTTTGTAGGTTTTGTTTCCTTCATGGGTGAATACTTCCACCAAATTGCATTTATTATCTATTAACTTGGACTTTTAAAAGATCAGATGGCTTCCATATCTCATTATGTTGTTCCTCACAATTTGTTATTTCTTCCAATTTGCTACCACTGCATACTTGGAACTTGATTTCTGTTGTCATCCTATCTAAAACCAGGATCCTGACAAGAGGCCTGCCTTATGAAGTCATGAACTTCCTGCAGTGACTGTTATGCCCCTGTTTTCTTGAGGAAAGCCCTTCTATTGAATTGCTACCGTTCGGGTAGTTCTTCCCAGATACTTAAACCTTTTGTTGTTTACTTTGGGCATCAGTGTTCTCAGAAATGCTCAGATGATACGATGGGTTGGTTTTTCCATCTAGCTGAGCTTTTACATTAAGATCTATCAGTGTGTTCTTACACTCCCCCACCTGCTCTTAGGCTCTCTTATCTCTTTGTCAGAGGTCAGCGTTGGTGCTGAAATTTCAAAACATTGAGGTAAATAACACAACCCATGCTTTACTTTTTTCAAATGGTCAGCTTTCCAAAGAATGAACTGGATAGTTTTGTGGAGTTATGGAAGTAAAAATAAGAAGAGGTTTTGCTCATCATCTTATTCTGTTCTATTTCTTAAACTATGAAGTTTACCCTACTGTGTGAGACTTCACACAAGAGGTGTGTTTGCATTTGAAAATTCTCAGAGTACTAAAGGTACAGATACTCTGAAAATAAAGGTACTGTGCATTAGCATTTGAATGTTTGTGTCCCGAATGATGCTCTGTGTTGACAGAGGTATTTTCTCACTTATATTCTGCATAGCTACTGTAAAATACAAAATTAAAAAAGGCATAAAATGGGAAAGGGGGGGGGGAACAAATGGAAATGTTTTTTTTTTTTTTTTTAAGTTGGACTTAATAGAAGTAAAATATAAGTCTGAGATGCCATTGCTTGTTGTATAAGTGTTGTAGAAAGAGATGCTCCCAGTCAGGGGTGACTTTATTTCCACTCAGGCAGCTTTGGGTTTATAACTGCTTGCACAAAAGACATTAGAGCGATTTGTAGGCTACGTGCAAATGCAGGGTATAGATGTTTTGCAGACTTTGTACAAACTTGAGTGGCTGGCATCAGGCATCGGATCCAAATGCGTGTGTGTGCAGTTGTGGTTGTGACATCTGAGCAGGCTCCGTTACTAGTTACAGCACTTGGACGCAAATGTTCCTGTGAGCGATGTGCAGAAGTTTTAAGGTGTATTCATCTCACTTGAAGCCCTATGCATAAGCAGGAGCTCTCTCTAGACATTTTAGTTCATTTTCTTCAGGCTTCAGAGCTGATACGTTCTACTCAGGTGCGCTTTTAGGTTTCTTGTTGGTTACCATCATGTTGGTTGTTATTAGGTTGCCACTGCTGAATGGCAATTTGCACTGTGATGCTTCAGACCGTAAGAGGTTCAGATGACGTTTTTTTCTTAAATTCAGGGCTTTGGTTTTAATATTTTTAATTCCCTTTGCAGTTTATTTTTGTAGTATTACCCAATAAAAGCAATGTATGTAAGTTTTGTTTGTACACGCACACATGCAAATAAATACACATAAATACATGTGTTTATATAAGCATATATAGGTATACTATAATTTAGGTTTGTGGATGATGTCCTTGTGAAAGAATCTGTACGAAAGAAAATCTGGAGCCTTCTTATTTGCCTGTGTAATAGGACTACTAAGGAACTTCCAGTATACCTTTTTTTTCTTGCTGTCTTCCAAATACACTCATTTTCGGTCTGGGTATGAGTGCAGATATGTCTCTAGGGCAGCCATGCTGCAACAGTTGCCCCAAACCAGGACGTTCGTTTGTAAATAAAGCTGAGTTTCTGAATTTTAACTGCTATCGTATTTGAGAAGTGATTAAGTTTCTGCCTAAACTGGAGGCACTGACCTAGAAAGATAAACAGGGAGCACATGTTTGGTGCTTGTGAATTATTATTTTTTTTTTTTTTGTGGTTGGCTTTGATAATCTTGGCCTTCCTATAGAAGTAGTCACTTGTAGATAACTGGCAATTACTTTTGAGGCTGTGGGTATAATCCATTAATATCCCCTAATTTAATGCAACCATCCAAATCAAACAGTCTTCTATTTTTATAAAAGCCTACAAGTAATGGAAGCTTCAGAACATTCATATGTGTAGTGTTATGGTAGAAAAGTTTAAATTCTGTATTCAAAGGCCTGGTAGAGACCCAAACTCATATTAATGCCACTTCAAGCTTCTAAGGGAATATTTTGACTGTTTGCCATTGGCCCTGTTGCTTATGGAAAAACAAGGAACTAAATTGGTGCCCGCTGGCTTTTTAGGGGAGGTCAAAACTTGAGCCAAAGAAAATGGAGGACCCACCCCAGTGTCCGTGCCTAATGACATTAGCAGATCTGTCTAGGGAACATCTATGAAGTCTTACAAATATCCAACCTGTCTAGTTTACTGTGGAAAATGGTGGTACTTTTGGAAAGTCTGTCTTTGTGTGCAAGTATTTCTGATTAATCTGATATGGTAACTGTTAGGTTACCCAAATGAGGAAACAGCTCACTTCATTCCTAATACAAAAGATTTTATTCTGAGACCTGGAGAATACTGAGTATGGATTTCTTGTGTTATATTAAAAAAAAAAAAAAAAAAAGCCAGATTTCAGTGAAAATGCAAAACACTTCTTTCCTTGGTCCATATTAGTTTCATTAAGTGATATTAACAGAGTGTAAAAAAATAAATAAATCTTACCTTACAACTGGCAAATAGATACAAAGGGATCCTCAAATCTGTCTTTCTCATTGAGATGTCAGAGTCCTGTAAAGCTACCCTGTAAGGTGCCTGCTCCTGTCATCACTCTCATACAGACAGATCCAGCCATAAATGACTTTGAAAAAGTCACACTGAGGAAATCTGTTTAACATGGGCTGAGGAGACTTTTAAACAGTTGCCATCTTCTCTCTGCTTTTAGTTGTTTCTTTCTGCAGTTAGTCCGCGAATCTGTTTGTGGTGTTTATTATTTCTGAATCTTAGTTTACTTAGCCTGTCTATAAGCTTTATCTCCTTTTGGTACTACTGCATCATATTTCTGAAGACTAAGATCATGTTGATGTGAGAGGAAGCAATATGGAGGATCTCGCTTCTGTATTTTTCCGGTCTTAATGTTCCCCTCAATGACAAGAAGAAATCACTAATAAATATAAATTTGGTAACCTTCAGAAAACCTTTCGCTGAACAGTCTTTGATGTCTGATTTGTACTAGTTTAAGTCATTCCATTTGCATACAAAAATAATCTCTCTTTTTCCCATCTGTTGTATTATTGATTTACATCTTTCAGGTAGTTATCTGCAGCGGTGCACACAAACATTTGTAGTTTAATATTGTAATTTTGAGCTGATTTCTTATAGTCTATTGATCATAAGCCATGAAAAATTTAGGATACATTTCATCTTCTTTTAAAAGAAGTTTATTACAAACTTTGGAAACCAATTGTAAGTGGTTTTTACAATAATGGATGCCTTTATGTTCTTTTTTGATGCTCCGTGCTTTTGTGATAAATATCACAAAATCATCTCTAAATCGTATAAATATCACTTGATAAGTATCACTTTGTAGACCAATAAATAGTAATTTTGAGCTAGCTTAGACCTTGTTTGCTTTGTTGGGATAACAGTGTGTGTATAATCATGCACACAGACATTCAGAGTCGTAGCCTGCCAACTGAGATGACAGTAATTGAAAATGCTTCTTCCTGATGGCTGGCTATATCTTGCCACAAGTGAAATCAGTAGGTAGCTTTAGCACACTCCTGGTTGGAAAGTACCACCTCAGCTGGTGTTAACCAGGGCCCTTCATGACATCCTCAGCAGGTGAACCAAATATTGACCTGCAGTCTTTGGGATGGCCTTCAGAAGAAAATGATGCGTTGGAATAGACTGAGTATCACCTATGTTTTAAAACCTCTGAGTCATCTCGCTGCACAAGTTAGTTTGAATTGGTATGTATTAGGTCTTCCACCAAAACTTGCCTACTGTGTTCAGATGGAAATCAAAATATATGCAAAACTGGAGTTACAGCTCAAGCTAATACGGTAAAGACAAAGCCCAATGTGAGCTTGAATAGATGTTTGTCCCTAGCGAAAGGCAAATACTTTGAAAAACATGCTGCCTGGCAATGATCTAGACAGCCAAATCAATGCAGCTGAAGTCCAGCTTGCTTGGCTGTTCATCTGTGAAAATAGCTCCTTTCTATCTGTTGGTGAATAAAATAGCGTGGTTCCCCGTAAATACACTACAGTACAGGACAATGAAATGCATCAGCCTCACTTTCTAGATATGCAGTCCCTCTCACAGCGCTGAGGAACTTCTTAAAGTTCTGGACACCATTATAATCAAAGGTAGCCAACAGTTTGGAAGGAGTTAAGAGAACACTAACACAAATCATTAAGAAGTCAGAATGATGAATGTTTTACATGAGGAAAGAGTAAGAGAAATATTAATAGGTTGACTGGCTGACTATCTGGGTAAGCTTCATGATAGAAGATCTGTTAGACTACAGACATGACTTTCAGTAATCTTGGGAACTATTTCTTTGAAACTGCTGTCCGTAAGTTTGGGCTAGCTCTGGTCCCAGGATATTCCACAGCAAAAGGACTCAGATGACTTAAAGCCAGAGAGAGGGAAACTGAGGCTTGAAATTACAGCACAGGTTTCCCTGTGCTGCAGCAAGGCAGGGCAGGGGCTTAGATCTGAAGGGGGAACAGCCACACTTGATGCTGCAGGGTAGGAATACTTTACGCTTTCCCTTTGGGAATGGTGGAAGCCCTATTAAAATGATTAATTTTAAATTTAGACTGAATGAAGCACTTCAGAATTTACTATGGGGAACAATCCAGGATTGGCAAGAGAATGAATGTAATGACCTAATACTGTAAAGACTGTCTATCTCTGTTTCCTGTAGATCTATGAAATGTCTGACTTTTGCAGGATTGGATTCCAACGTGACCACCAAGAAAACAGAATGAGGAAAGTTTTCTTACTCTTGGTGTGGGTGTAATGTTCCCCCATTTCCTCATGGCAGTCCTAATCTAAATGATCTGAAACCCATGAGCACAAAGCCTTCAGGTTTAGCTGGGCCAGGTTGCAAACTGCTGAGCCCTGCTAACCATCCTCATAGCTGCAAAAGGCACGGGGTTCTTGAGCTTTTATTTGAAGAGGTTATAGCTATTAGTAAAATAACCTTCACGTGTTGACTCGAAATCCCTTCACACTTCGCTAAAATTGTCCTGAAATTTCTGACATTCTCTCTAACATGTTTCATTTTCCATCCCACATGCTGTACTTAGCATCTCTACCTGCTGTATATTAAAAAAGAAAGTTGATGCCATTTTCTTAAAACAAATGAGTGAAGTTTTCCCTTTGATCATTTTCTCTGTTCTTATTAAAAAGTACATCGCATTTAAAGCTGCCACTTGTCTATTGTTGTTTAAACGACAAGTCCAGATTGAGTGCTTTAAAAGTTTGCAGTTACAAATGGAAATGTCTTTAACTATTTATCATCATCTTTGTTTAAATTGTCTTCACACACAGAAGCAAGGTAAGTGAGGCACAGAAAACAGTGTCTTGCTAAAAAGTCAGTGTTTTTGTGAAAGGACATTCTTATCAAGGACTGAGAAAGTTGTTTTGTGGGTTTGGGGTTTTTTTGTTTTGGTTTTTGTGGTTTTTTTTTTTTTCCTTCAGCATATGAAATATTTACTTGTTAAGCAGTATCAGGAATACCCATTTTCCATAGTGCTGTACCAGCCCAACCCATCAATGTGCTGGTTAATTAAGTGTGACCTAAACCAACTTGACTTGAGCTCTGCATTAAATGCACAAAACCCATTTGAGCTGACCAGCAGCAGAAGTGGTACTCAGAGAAATTGAAAAGGATTTCTCCCAAATGCTTTCTACTTACTTACAGCACTCAAGTAATGGCTGAAGATTAGCATATGACATGACAGATTACATTAAGTCATGTCTTTCCAGTGCTTTATGACAGCACTATCACATTAGCTTCTTAGCACTGGCACATCGAGGCATGCAAATGTTTTCAGACCCTCTTATTCAAATCTACAAGCTGACATGGCAGCCTTGATATGATTATTAGTCATTTGAGAGACTTTAATTCACGTCATCAGATAACAGGTTCTGCTAAAAGGTTAGAGAAACTGTCTGCTTTTAATGAAGCCCTCAAAAAAGACCCTCAAAAACCTCCCTGCTCACAGAGAGCCTGATTTGACTTTATTGACAAGATCCCCCTAAGAATGAACTTGAGTTGAATAAGTAAGCAGGCATCTAGAGTGAAAAAACACTGACTCCATTTGAAAATTAGACCGAACTGGGTTGAATTCCTATCTTTCTGTCTCCCATTTTCTCATTCTGGTTTTATGCTAGCTTTACAGACAGGGTGCTCTGTGTGGAATAAGTTTTCAGCATATGATGCTCACTGAGGAAAGGTGGGGTAAGGACTGGTCTGATACCTTAGTGGCAGACTCAGTGTTAGGCTGAGTGGAAGGTCACTGCAGTTTACCCCGAAGGGTTAACCGATGGTATCTTGTCACAAGGAGCTGTGCAGCACAGTTGCACATTCTGGCTGCACTCTTTTAGTCTGCATCTAATTAACGTGACTTCATATTCAGATACTATTTTACGTTAAATTATGGTGAATCTGCATTCCAATGGAAATATATTGTAAATTAGTCAGCCATAGATTAGTGGTGCAGGCAGAGGCTTTGGTCTGCCTCAGGTGAAGGAGCGATGAGTGAGGTGAGAGGCAGTGTGCTTTCTGGGCAGTTAGAAAGGGATTGAGGCCTTTACTGTTAGAAGGGGCACTTGTTGCTAGAGATTCTGCTTTGCAGAAGGACGGCCACCATTGCCTCAAGCCCAAAGATACGTGCCATAAAATAGCAGAGAAAAGACTGCTTAAAATCCAGTTGGCATGGGTGTTGCACTGGCCTCTGCATCAGTATAGCCTGTGTCAATATAGTACTGCCCAGGCTACGCCAGGCTTCCAGGAAGGTAGCAGAGTCTCTATACCTGGAGCTCATTGCAGGCTTTTGTTACCTGACCCTTTGTCCTTGCCTTAGCAGGAGGCTGGAGTTTGCTTGTAGACTTTGTAAAGCACCTGGTTTAGAGGTCACTTTGCTTGTTTCAGACTTTCAGAGCCTCGCTTGGTTTGCCTCTCAGCAATATATTAACTTTGAAAGTGGTGGAGAAATGTACTCAGGTTCACAGATGTAATGTATTGAAGCTAATTCTTGCAGTTAACTTTTATTTTTGTCTCAAACCGACTTGGAGTGCCTGCTATAGGACTCATAACTTCAGCTATTAGGATAGGCATAGTCTGAGACAAGCGATTGACTGCAGCCAATTCACCTCAGTGTAAAAGACCTTTGTATTGTGTTGCCTCTCAATGTCACCTCTATAGTAGACATGCTCTGGTAACTCTGGTTTTGTTCCTTCTGAATATAAATGTGCCAGGTGCAAAACAGCCATGTCCTCTGTACCATCTCACTAAATCCTCCCATCTTCGTTTGCCTTTGCCACTCCTTCAGCTTTGGTCTCGGTGGCCCTCAGATGCAATCAACCTACTTTACTGCTTTTTCCACATCTTCCAGATTTTTTTACCTGAGCAAAATCAACCGCTGTAAATACTACCAGTCTAACCTGGCTGTACTTCATCCCATTTCCTAGGGGTAAATGGACAGGATGAGTAACAAGGCAGTGGAGCACTGGCTCCTTTTTTTACTGCTCCCACGCTCTTTCTCGGGAGCTTTTCTGACCTTAACCACAGCTTCTTATCACAGGACTCTTCTTCTGTGCTTTGCCAGCATGGACCAATCTTCTTTTGTGTTTGCTTCACTGATTCTCCATCTCCTCTCACACCCATCTGAAAATGCATCTTTCAGCCTTTTGCTTATGCTTGTTCATTTGTCTCATTGGATTTATGATCAAGTACTTTAGTTTATTAATCATACAACGTCTTTGCAACGGCATTATGTAATTTAAACCATTATTTTACGTAACTTCTTCCAGTGTTTTGGGCCACAGTTCATATGCAGGCTACTATACAACATAGTTACTGTGCTGTATTCCAGCCAGATTTTTGCATGTTTGTTCTCTGAAACAGTAACAACAAAATCTTCAATTATATTAAGTTCTGTCATTGCTCATAAGTTCATTTGCAAGACTAAAATGAAATCTTTAGATCAGTCTTGCAAACTCTTCCATACGAGTTCTCCCACTGAGCCTGAAGGAGATTGAAAATATTTAGGCCTGTTTATGGGATGCTTTTGCAACTGGCAATACAGGCAAATGAAAACAGAGAGGTGTAGAGCAGCTCTTTCAGGGGCACCACTGAAGCTTCCTACCTATGGCAACATTAAAGGGATAGAAAATTACAACAAAAGACAGGACATAACTGTAGCGATAGGTTTACCTCATCTCAGAGTAAATGTATGGTCTCTCTTACCACAGGTTATCCGCGAGGCTGTAAACCAGATTAGGTAAAACAAACAAAAAATGTATATACATATGTATGTCAATAGTGTGTATTAGTACAGGTAAAACCACATAACTGCTGTGTGTCCTCATAGCACAGGGAGAATCACTCCCAAAAGCCATCACTATGGGCTTTGACATGAACTAGCCTGGCTGAAGGCTGTTGGTTTTAAGTCATCCATCATTTCACTACGGCTGGGTACTTGCTGTGAAATGGAAGTTCTGCCCATCTTTCTCCTGCAGCTCTACTGGCAGCAGCAACCTTAAGTAGTCTGCTACTGCAGTGTGTGGCTCTGGGTGATGAGAACTCATCCCTTGGATCCAGTACCACCATCCCTCTGTCAGGGGATGCGTTGGTGCTGGCACAAGCCTCGAGTTCTCAGTCTGTGCAACCCAAAGTGACTCCATCCTGCTTTATGGGTTGATTTCAGTAGCAGAGGGAAATAACAGGAAATGGCTTTTAAACTGGAGGCTCCAGTTGCTGTCCCTTCAGCTCCAGTCCCAGGAGGCTTTAGCTGCTGACCGTATCGGAGCATGTCTGACCTGCTGGCATCTCTTCTGTAGATGCATTCCTGATCCTCATTTGCCTTTTCTATAAAACATTAAGTAGAAGACTGGGATTAGAGAAACACAAATTATCTTAAAAGCCCCGCTGAATCTCTGAAATTTTGCAGCTATGCAGATAATTCTGTACTTGCAGTCATTTCCATCTTGTAGTTTAATACAGCTAGAAAATCCATACTGCTTTGCTCCCCCTCTGCCTATCTCTTCTGCAAGGAATACATGTTAATAAAAAAAATCTATTCCCCCCCCACCCCCCCTTTTCATTACTTCTAGCCTCCTGCAGTACTCGTTCTCTTATACACAGGTTATGAACAATTCCACTGTCTCAAAATTATTTCAAATGTAATTTAGGCTAGAATACTGGAGAGTGACAAATGCCAGTGAGTTGAGAGGGTTTGTTCACCAGAGGCTGCAATCTCTTGCGACAGCTAACTACAGCTCTAATCTTCATTTGCACTCTCCCAGTCCTGTAACAGATTGCATTTCCTTCACCCTTTCTCTCTCTCTATGTTATTAATTCTTCACCTTTAAAAAGATTAATACCTTTCAAGAAACGGACTTGTGTGCTGATTCAACTATTCTGAGTGCTAATATATGGAGCCCACAGCACTGAGAACAGCAGTTTGATATCCACCACCTGATGGACCTTGATGTACAGCCACTGTTATCTCAAGTTTTCATGGTTTGTGAAGCTTAACACTTACCTTCCTTGTGTACAAAGGTGCTGCTAGTAGGAACAAAGCAATTGCTTTAGGAGTTAAGAGAACTACGGGATAGTTTTAGATTAATCCTACCTGGTAGTCGTACATTTCAATGTTGAAGGGCTGACCTCACTACCTGGATTTCTTGTCAACAAAAAAGCTTTCAGTGACCTGCCTGGGGATCAACACAAATATAAGTGTGATAAAAGTGAATGGCTGAGGTAAGTGGCAGAAACAGCAGGAATCACTTAAATTTGGCCTGTACCAGAATGGATTACGATGTTGTCTCCATAAGGTATCAGCTCTTTCTCATTACATTACGCTATTGCTGATACAGAATTATTTCAAGTTGTCTGCCACTGAAATCTGCGAAATATGAATTTGATAAAAATCCTCATCTTCAAAAGCTGGCATTCCAATATCCTTTAGCAATCTAGCAGTCATAAAAGTAATACTTCTCATTTGTACTGATGCCTAAATTTGTATAAAATAATGTTTTTGTTAAAAAACTGCTTTATGCTGTTGTTAGACTCATTTTCATGCCTTGACTGGTCTCGTGTTCTTCAGATGTTTTATTTTCTAATTATTTAATAATTCTAGAAGTTCAAAAAGTTATGCAACATTTGAAATGAGCAGCTGGCATTTCACGAAACAGTTTATAGCGCAGGGCAGTTGCAGGGGTGTTCTAAAGGAATACAAAGACACCCCAAACTAATGCATCTTCTGGGCGATTATCTCTTCTCTTCTGGCATGTTCCATCTCTTCACTATCCCAGACTGCTTTACACATGTATTTTTCTCTCATTTTAGTCTAACTGTGCTTCATACATCAGTTCTAGGGCCTTGTCTGAATTAGGACAGATGACTTTCAACTCCATCTCACCAGATATGAACAGATGTATTTTAAAGAGCTGACCGTAATACAATGTGTATTTCTATACCCCCCAGTTCCATGCTATGTAAAGTTGTTTGAGCTTTAAAAAAACGTTTCTGAGCATACTGGACTTGCTGAGTGCTGGACAATGGTAGGTTATATGTTTCTGACACTGAACTGGCTCAGATATCCCAGCACGCATTGCATTCTGAAGTACAAATGCACTGCATACTTCAGATTGCATCAGACTTATTTTGAACATGAGTTAGCTGGTGGATCTGGTGCTTAAACTGCTCTTTAACTGTCCCTTTAAATACATATATTTAAATCCCCGTCTGTGTATGATTGAATTTGATTTAGCACTTGGTCTTAAACCACAGTCCAGTTTTAAAGTGAGCCAGTAATTGGGTTTTCCTCACAGTGACAGAAGATTTCAGAATGAAGTTTCTCTGACAAATATTGTGGGCATTATATTTTTATAGCATGAAACCTTACCCTGTTGTCACTGAAGTCAAGGGTATCCATTGATTTTACTGAGGAGTGGAAGCAGCCCCACAGCCAACAGGGCTTTAAGACACAGCTTAGCAGAAATAATTCCTGGGGCAGGTGGCATTGTCCAAAATACTCTTGGCAAAAGGAGCTGATTTAGAAAGCAGCTCAACGCTTTTTCTTGGTGATGTAGTATGACATATTTGATAAATGAGTGTGCTATTAGATGAATCTAATATGACCCAGAGTTGAAATTAGCTATAGACCTGAGAAATAAACCAATATTGATACCTCTCTAGAGAGAAAATATTGCCATATTAATGGCTGGCATCGTCTTTTGCATTTCTGTGACTATAACAGTGCCTGTATATACGTCCATACAGTGCATGTAGTCCCACATAGATACATGCTGCACTTCCAGTCTGTTGGGAAGATATCATCTTAAGGTCAGCAGAGGGGGTACTTACCTTTACAAGGCACTTGTCCATGCCTGTACTTTACACCTTCTAGTATCTCTTGAAAGCTCCTGTCTTCAACACTCTGCCTGTGTGGTAAAGATTTCAAAAGCAATGACTGTGTATGGTAGGAATTGCCTCCTGCTCTGCAGGGGTCCTTGTATGGAAACAAAGTAGAAAGTTTATCAGAGGCAGTCAGGTTTGGTTTACAGGATATACTGTGCTTTATTTCTGTTTGGCATACCTCTGAAACCAGCAGGCACAAAGGGCTCTTGGTAATGTCTTCCTGCAGGAGTGCCAGAGCCTGAGCAGTAGTGCTGGCAGTGCCAACGCCTGGCCTCGCCATTGCTGCACGTGCTGTGGCTGAGCACGTCTGATGGCCCCTAACAGCTGATCTTTTACCAGAGAAACTGAAAATATTAAAAAAAACAACCAAAACTCTTCTTCCTGGGTTGTTTGGGGTTGGTTGTTTGTATAACAAACGTCACTTTGTTGCTCTGTCATTTCTTATTTGCTTTATTAAGCCTTAGGGGTTTTTATCTATCACTAGATAAACTGAAAATATTAAAAAACGAAAACACAACCCAAAACTCGCTTTCCAAGGTTGTTTGGGTTGTTTGTTTTTTTGGTTTTGTGTAACCAACGTCTCTCTGTTGCTCTGTCATATCTTACTTGCTATATTAAGCCTTATTTTGGGATTTTTATGTAATAGCATAAAGTTGTTTTAAAGGGAGGTGGCTTAAAAAGAACTTGGAATTCTGAGCCATTAGAGCAGCACAGGCAGTCACCGTGGAAATCTTTGTCACATGATG
>JAAGNO010027365.1:13401-29273 GCA_033439905.1 Ceryle rudis
GTCATATCTTACTTGCTATATTAAGCCTTATTTTGGGATTTTTATGTAATAGCATAAAGTTGTTTTAAAGGGAGGTGTTTGATAATGAAAAAAATAGTATTTCTTATTCTCAAGAGTGTGTAAAAGATATTTGGCTTAAAAAGAACTTGGAATTCTGAGCCATTAGAGCAGCACAGGCAGTCACCGTGGAAATCTTTGTCACATGATGCTAAGATTTTACACAAGTTCAAACGACAGGGGAAGATCAGTGTTGAGGGAGGAAATCCCTCAAGGGTTGTTGCATACGCCTCTAGTGCTGGTGTTGTGTAGAAATGCCACTACATGCTCATCCTTCGTGTGGGGTTTGAGTGTCTGCTGGACATTGTCAGAGTCGGGATACCTGACTAGATGGATGTTTTATCTGATGTGGTTCTATTCTTGAATGCTCCATAAAGAAAGAAGCCCAAAGAAATAACCTTATTTTACTAAAATATTTAGTGATTTCTTTATTCTTGTCCTCAACACCAAAATGACGGCGAGATTGACTCTCCTGTCTGCTAGGCTATGCCTATCCACGGGGTTCTTGGAAAAACTAAATGATGATTACATTAGAAATGTGACTCTTGGAATTGATAAATTTTGTTCAAGTGCTAAGAAAGGTGTTGCTAGTATGGATAGATACAGTGCTTTATTTCAAGAGTAACCATAAGCCAGATTGATATCGGAGCTCTTTTGCTAGATGATGGATAGTATTTTCTGTTAAACTAAGCAAAACGTAGAGTCAGTGTGGTCTTCTAACAACAGGACCATTTGTTCCCATCAAGGGAACTGCTGGTTTAACTGCATCCCGTTCCCTTCCAGGCATGATGTGTTGGTGACATTCTAAGGAGACACCCACTGTAACCCCTGGGAGGGGAAGAAGAAAGAAGAGTTAGTCCTCTACGGCTCAGAGTTCTAAACACAGTTGTGCAACAGTGCTGATAACAGACTAAAGCAGCATCCTGTCGGTGGGTGCACTAGATGCATTAGATGGAATGGTCCAAAGGAGATGTGGGTCCCTGACCACTTACTTAGGACAGAAAATGCCTCCCATGATCTTCAGCTATAGATTTTTCTAATGTTTGTAGGCCCAGGGAAGGACAGATATTAGAGAAACAAACTTACAGGGAACTAGCAAATGGCTGTAATCTGGCTGTGCAAAGAAAGGGAGAAGACAGGGAGAAGGACTTGCTGCTAGGAAGGGCTGAAATAACCAAAATATGTCACTAAACACAACTTGGAGACCACAGCAGAAGGGAAACCCTTTCTTCACATTTTAGCAATTCCCAAGTGTTCAGTACTAGTTCATTCACTTCATGATAAAATCAGGAGATTTGAGGTAACACACTTTACAAGGCTTGTTAAAACTTGACAAAAAAAAAAACCCAAACAAACCAACAAAAAACAAGTGGCCTATAGCACAGCATGCTGCCAGCTGCAAGAAACAAGTGTGAGAGGAAGATGGGAATTGGAACTCCTTGGAGAGGAGAATCTCAAGGGTTTTACAAAAAGCAGGTCTCAGTCAAGAAGGACCATGGAGAGACAAAGAGATTCTGTGATAGCTATGAATCAGGTGCTCTGGGAGGATGAAAGTCTGAAAAGCACGCTGATGCCTTCAAGGGCTGGCTAGAGGACACAGTCAGTCAGCATAGCTGATGATAGATGCCCGCTGATATAAAAAGTATGGAGAAAATGAGATAAATAGCATATTTTATCTGCTGTGTAACAGTTATCATGGTTTAATGCCTGTTTCTTTTATCCACAGGCAGACTTTAAACTGAGCTGATTCTTACTGGTCTTTGTCATTTTTTGCATCATTGTTAGAAGTTTGCACTGGCACCCTCTAAATTGTAGCTGGATAAACAAAATGCTTCTGTTTCTAAGCTTGCTAAACCCTTTATTTTCGTAAATATTAGCATTCATCTTGATGCTTCTCCTTCTGCTCCTGCTTGTCTGTGTTTGCATATGTGTAACCACCACACACTCACCAAAATATACTACCTCAAAAAGTGATTCAGCCCAATAATTGTGCCCTGAGGCATATAGCTGAACATTCACCTCAGAAAAATGAGCAGTTCTAGTAAGTGAGCTCATGTGTATCCTATATGATCAATCCTCTTCAGAAGACTTAACTCAGAGCAAAATGTTACCCTGCTTTGGTGAAACTCGGTGTATGTTTGGAAAAGCATCTGAGTAATGGTTTTGAGATGTCCTTTAATATAGTCATTGGCAAAAATGACACCTTTTTGGAGGAAACGTAGTTGTATTTCTATATATGCAGATGAAAACGGTTTGGAAGATTCGAAGTTTTAAAAAAAAAAAAATCTATAAATTATTCAACCTATTCCAATCCTAAGTATGTACAATTATGTGAGGGACATATGATATAGATGAGGAACTTGGCTGTAACACTGCTGGTAGTTTCTCATAAGAAGGCTTCTTCAGAGTGCTCATTTGGGACTAAAGAGAAACCTCTGGGTTAAGAAACACATTAAGTTTCCAGTAGGTAGTTCTTTAGAAACTCTGTCCATTCAGACTATACAGTATATAGCATAATGTTCATACTTGGCTTAAGGCTCCATACGATTTACAAAACAAATAAAGTTTGACCATAAATGTTATGGTAGTTTTATAGTTTGGTTTTTGTAGGAACATTAAGTTGCCAATCTGTTCTATACACGCATCTGAACCCATAGGTGTAATTCACTTACAGAGTTGATTTCATATATATTTAGATGTGTGAGTTTCCTGCAAGGTGTTCTTATTCAATAGGTATCAAAGGGTTTTTATGAAGAAAGGAATTGAAACTAAGTAGGGCTTTGTAGATTTGTTGAAGACCTAAAAGTAGTTCTCAGCATTGAGTGGTGATTTTCTGAAAGGCTTTTGACAGCATATTGCAGACCATATCTGCTGAACATTTGTGCTCTGGGCTCTCCAAAACTTTGTTAAAAGTGTGCTATTACCCCAGAAAACTCCTATCGACACAGGAACGCATCTGTAAAGTGTTAGCTACACCAACGTTATTTTGTTGAAGTTCAGGTGGAGCTTTTGTAACTGAGGTTAGGGATGGAAGGCAGACTCCTGTTTTTCTTGTGAAGAGGTTTACATCAATCCATAGGAGAGGTGAGGCAACTGGCAATGGTAAAATAGCAAAAAAAAAAATATTTTTAGATTCTGACCTTACCGTAGATCTTATGCAAAATGACATCCCTGCACTAAATGTTCTCTGCTTGCTGAAGAGTATTATGTTGCCCAATACACATAGAGACCAGAAGTGTGTATGTGTGTGCATACAGATTCAAGGGTGTACATGAAATATATACATGTCCCTCCATGCACATTATTTACTTTTTATGATCCATCCTTTCCTTTCTCTCTGTAGCAAATCAAAATCCACATTTTCCCATTCTTTCCTTGGGCTTCAGTTTTAAAGCAACATTCATGGCCATGGGTTTTGGTTTTATAGCATTTTCCACAGTGCCAGCAGCAGCTGTTACTTGAAAAGCTTAATGCAGACTAGCAAAAAAAGTCCTCTTTACTTTTCAGAAATAATTGTTATTATTCCTTTTCATTATTTAAGTGTGATGAGTATGGAACTGTCAAACCTGCAGCATCTGTGATGATAAGATTAAAAACCTGCAGCTTTTGTCCTCCCTTCAGAACAGTCGCAGTTTGTTGTGATGAGATGACATCCAGGAGTCATGAGTTAGTTTATTTGTCTTTGAGTAGCCAGCAGTTTTCATGCAGATCTGTAGAGATGATGGGCTGGCCTACTAAACGAGGTCTCAAAGCAGCATCCACAAGATAGGTGGAAACAACTGCTCTAAGTTGCTTTTTCTTGCCCGTCTTAAAGTTGATCCACATCTATTGGAATTGTTACTTATTAAGCTAAGATCAGAAGGTAAAATGGTCTTCCCAGAAAATGTTCTGCCATCCAGTGATTTCTGGAATACAACCCTTGCCCTGATTCACAGCCCTGAAGAATGTGAGAGAGGTCGATTTAGAGGTAATAAAACCTTCAAACTCTTGGCTGTGGGGAGGAAATTTCCCATTCCCACTGTGGCAGTTTTCTAGCTACTCTGTGTTGCTCAAGCCAGCTGAAAAGCAGTGTGGAATATTGTGTATTAGAGTACACTATGCTCTCGAGAAAGTTATCTTCTAGCTGAGATCCAGAACAAAGGGACATTCTAAAATATAGGCATGAAATTGTGCACCGGGTTTATGTGCACAAATCTTCATAACAAACAGCAAATGGGGAAATTACTCATAAAAATCCAATTTACCAATAATGGAGTTTGTGCCTGTAAACTCTTGAGCACCACTTTGAAAATGGCCACTATAATAAAAAGGGAGTAATCATATTTTTTTCCCTAGTAAGCTTTGGTGAGGAATGTTTGTGCGCGTGTTGAGCGCCTAACAGGACATCATGATATTGGCAGAGTCCTGTTTTTAGCAGAGTTACACTCAGTTGGGTCTGGTTCCTCTGTGTCGTCGTTCAAAAAAAACCCCAAACTGTAAAAAGCAGAACAAGAGCGTTACAGTGAAGCAAAGGATGAGGGCATTCCACAATCCTGGCAGGTCATATTTAGTAATTCATTGCAATTATAGCCTTTTTTGCTTAATTTCATGTAAGCTTCTGGGTGACTTGCCTTCCTTTCACGAGCTCCATGGGTGAAGAGTGTGTGATAGGCAGGCTGGGTACAGGTAAACAGAAATGACAGGGTGTTCCTCAAGGATCGGTGTTTTCTGTGGAAATGTTTATTTTACTTAATGTTACTTACTGTAGCATAAAGGATTTGTTAGTGTGGTTCTGAGGATAACCAGCTTGGGCAGAAGATAGTGGGGAGCAAAAATGTAGACTTTAAGTGTCAAGTTATATTTACAGAAATTGCTTATTAGATAACATGTAATTGACAGTGTCCTTTAGATTGACAAGTGAGATAAGATCATCTTATTTTCAATAATCTTTTTATGTTTAAGGCATTTTTTAATGGTTTCGATTGCAGTTTAAAAATAGAAAGCCTGTGCATATGCTTGTGCTTGCTAGGGTACTGCAAACTTGAATCCTGAGGTTGCTGACAGCTTCTGAAAGATTTAGGAACTGTCAGCAGGAAACATTCCCATAGAATCTGTACTGTGAACTTTTTCTGGAAAAACAGCATCATTTAGCAGGTAATATATCTGCAATAAAAATACAGTTATGCAATAATGGCTCATTAATATGGTAAATCATAACATAGTCTTTTTTATTCAATTTAAAAAGGAAATTGTGAAAAGAAATAAGTTCCTACTCAGCTAGTTGGTGAACTTGGCTGTTTTTATATAGTCTTGGTTTTTAAACTTTGAAATAGGTATTTGATTTGTGTGGGAGATAGGAGTTAAGTCATGCCATTTTATTTCTGCATAAACAAATTTCCGTTTGGGTATAGATTAGTACAATAGGATTTTATTTTATTTTTTAATATGCTAGGAACTGCTGGAGTACTTTGTTTGGTATGTAACTGCTAATTTATCCTTTATGTCTTTATGATCTTGTCAGTCTTCTGTAGTTTTTTCTAATCTAAAATAATCCCAGTGAAATCCTTTGATTGTCTGTTTGGACCTGATCCACTTCTAAAGCAGGAATGTAATGGGCTTTATGGCACTTACTTGGAAGTAATTTATCCAACAGAGTGAATATAGAGACTTGTTTTAAGAAGAATATGCTTTATGGTAAGTGGGGATGGCTATTTAGTTAGCCAAAGGAGAAGTAGCTCATGATACAATCTGTTCCAATCATCTTGGACGTTAAACAAAAAGTCAGACCAAGTTATTTATGTGCATGCACTTTATTTGCAGTTGTTTTGTGTAACCTCTTGGTGGAACTTCACAGCATTATCTGAATAAAAAACGTGGATGTGTACACACACACACACAAAAAACGTAAACAGAAGTTTCACTTATTTCTGTAGATGCTTCAAGTGTGTATATATTAAAGCAGTTGACAGTGGCAGCAGTGCTGAGTTTTTCCTGGGTAATACGCTCTTTTGACATTCGGTGGTTTACATCTTTCTGGTGTGAAGGCTGGTACAGGATGCTATAAAAGCATTAGGCTCGTCGTCTTTCTAATGTGGATTTTTTTTTTTCTATTGCCTTGAGCTGCCTACTGCTTGGATAAATAAGATGTATTTCTGAAGCATAAGGATTCCCATGCAATGCTGTAGAAACTGTTAGGATTTTAGGATGGATTAGAGCAGCATTTGGAAAGTAGAGGGAAACATGATTCCTTCAATTCTTCTGAATTTACTGGGTACTGGACATTTAGATGATTTTGTATTTTATAATTTGTTCTTAGTAGGAAGTGTGGTTATAAACAGCGAAGCAAAGGAGGAGTGGTGTGCAGACCTTAAAGCATTCTGTTATGTATGAGTGTGAAATATTTTGTTCTCAAAATTTGCTGACTACAATGATTCATTTTCCTGCAAAATCGTCTTTAGGGGACTCATCCAAAGCCGATTGGATTTGATTTAAAAACTCCTATGGAATCCAGTGGTCTTTGGATTGTGGCTCAAGGAAGAAAGAGTCATTTATCCAAACAGACTTGGAGCTATTGCAAACACAGGGCACTGCTGAAAGTTCTCTCTGGCTGGGCTAGATATGCTTGCCTTAACATTATCAGTGGCTATAATAGGTATTTTCAATTGATCATTTCTGTTCTCTGACCACCATTTTGTCTGTAGATAATTTTCCAAGGTCTTTTCACTCAAGCCAGGATGTCCTGAATAAGTGATTTCATATGCAATTTGTCAGTTCACAGGAGCCTATCCAGCATTTTCCAGTAAAGTCTTCATTGTGCTGAACAGCCACAGTATTTTCTGAGTGTTACGATAACAGACATAGATATCAAACATGCTCATTCGAGAGGAATGCCTGTGGCAGTACAAGCGAAGTCCTACGGTTCAGTTTATTTAGTGCAAAGAAAAATATCAAAATTAAGGAAGGGCTTTTCTTATGGCTCCAGTTTCCAGTTCATTTACAGTAAGTTGGAAGAGTTTTTGATATAAGACAGCGGGTAGAGCGTGCTGATCGTTTCCCTCCTCCTCACAAATATGTATCACCAGCTGTTTTATGTGACCTTGCTTATTCCCATGAAGTCACTGGTAAAACTGGGATATTAAGCAAATATGGCCCCTGTACAAACACAAGTCACAACATAGCCTCGAAGCTTCTTAAAGCCAACAGACTCATGGCTTTGTCCTTGTCACTGCAAGAAGTCAGAGATGAGCAACCATTGGAAGTTGCATGGATATCTTGAACAGATTGTTTTATTCAGCCACTTGAAGCAAATAGAAGCATCATAGTAAAGAGGAGATGTTTTATTTGTGTCACGTTATAATGCATCTCCATATTAAATTGATTTACCAACTCAGTTCTGGCAAATCACCAGTAGGTTACTCACCAGTATTAGAGACTTGTGTGTCCAGACCTAGCTTGCTAACAAATGTTAACAAACAGCTCAAGCTCTGTTTGAAATTACATTTTAAAATGAAAGCAAAAACATTAAACCAGCTCTTTATTATATACAAATTGTAACTGCCCCCAGACCCAGAGGAAAACCTGTCTGAACTTCATAGACCTGATTGTCTAAGGCCCATGTTCTGGAAGGTGCTAATTGCCTCCTAAGGGATGCCAAATGCTCTCAAATCCCATTGAATTCAATGAACTTCAATTGATGTATTTCAGTGAATTCCCGATGAAGTCAGCCCTCCTAGCACTACAGACTCAAGGGCTCTCAGCAGTATTCAGGATCATGTCCTACGTGGACAAACAAAACAATGTTAGTACAGTGTCCTGGATGACAACCAGGGAGGTTAATAAATCAAGAACATCAATTAGGAGTCGTGTAGCTGCACCACTCATTTATGCCTTTATTCTTTGGAGACAGATGCATCTTTAACTTTGAGCACTGTGAGTAGCCTCATTGATTTAGATATAGGGATCTATTCAGTCTACAAGTGAATATGCACCTAATTCCTTGCAGGGCTATAATGCCTGAGGGGTTTAATCCCAGCAGATTTAAGAGCAGGGATGGGACAGTTGACAAGCTGTCTGCTCTTCTCCCATCAGCTAGACAGCTGAACTTCCTCAGGAGCTGCTCCTCCATTACCACCGATAACAGTGCGGAGCCCCTTTTGTGGACTCTGGTGGTGGTGCTGCTGCAGAGGCAGCTTGGCTGTGTGTGCAGGGAAGAGAGCACATAAGCACTCATGAGATAACATCAGTGGTAACCCCAGGCTTAAAAGTGCCCTCCCATTGCAGAGCTCTAAGATGGGATGAAGTTTCCAGAGTAGATATAGACCCTTAAAAAATACAGCAAACACTTCTTAGCACCTCTCTGGAGCTTTTGGGACTTAAACCACATACCCCACAATGGCAAATTTAGTTTTACAACCTCTCTGTGAAGTTTGATTGTTACATTATTGGCAGCACTTATCTATTTCTGATGTGCAACTACCAGTGTAGTGAAATGCAGTAGCCGTTTCAAAGTGACACTGTACTGAGAAATGACAGGCATGCTTTAATGACCATAGATCATCAGATCCTTAGATTTAGATCTTGCACAAAAGACCTTCAATCTCCTAACACCTGGATCCAATACTGAATCAGAAGGAAGAACATTATCTATGGCATCACTAAGCTGTTCCTGCAGTGGTAGGCTTGCTTGGAGGTCTCCCTTCCAAATACTAACCAGCCCAACCCGTCTTAGCTTTTAAGATCACAGCACAAGGTGGTATGGCTGCAGGCCATAACTCTAATGAAAACCTGGTACAGTGGGTAGATTGTTCCTGGATCTCATTATAGGCAATTGTTCCACTACTTCTGCTGGTTTTAATTCCTAAACCTAATATTTACCTCTGAGCATTCAAAGTTATTTTGAATTTTATCTTGACAAATCACTAAGGGGTCTATTCTTCTTTCAATGCATGCATTTAACTCTCATTAACGTTCATATGAGTTATGCGCAGAGCTCAGCTCCAGCAGGTTTCTGCAGCAGAGCCTGAGTCTCGGCCCTTATATGGTGTTTCAAAGTTCCTTATGCTTCTGAACAAACATAAAATTCTTCTGCCCGAACAGAGCAGAACAGTGCTTCCTCCCACCCTCCTCTGTGACCTTCTGGTCTGCTACACAGATCAGGCCTGCGCTGCAGTGCTGAGGAGCCTGCCCCCTTTTCTTTCCCCATTTGCAGCTGTGCTTACGTACGCATCCTGGGAATCCTGAGGGCCTGATTTAGCAAAGAACTCATTCAGGCTCAACGTTACTGAAGCCTTGTGCAAGCTTTTACTGTAGGGAAACTCTTAGTGTATTTTGTAATGAATAAGGCTTTAAATTATGCCTAACGTTCAGTTAACTGGAAAGGAAAACAAGGCTGGGCATGTTGCATACCATTTTGATCTTCTGTGAGCTCCCTGGCAGTCCTTCGCTGATACTTCCTGAAGATGCTTTTGCTTTTTTCTTGTTCTTGACAAAGTGATGTGTACCCTGGACTCAGCCTGTGATATCTAGAAACAACCAAACCCTAAAGGAATTAAATTTTAGACATAGGAACCCAAAGGTTTAAGAGGATGAGTGTTGTTCACGCTGTATTAGCTACTGTAGCAGGAGTTGAGAGACTTAGCATAAAGGTTTTGGAAAATTATGATTTCCTGGGGCTTCCGCATCAACACTTTGATACAGTGCAGGTTACTTTATCAAGCACTGACTGAAGCAATCTCAAAGAAAATGCTGGAAATAGAAGGGTCTATTTCAAAACTTAAAAATGCCTCTGCAGGGCAAGGTGCATTCTCCTGCTTGGTGAAAGGGAAATAAATCTCTTCCTAATAGAGAAGAGCTATAGAAAACAGACCTTGAAATACCACTGTCTGCATTACAGAGATCTCTGGAAACTGTCACGAAATAGCCAAATATGTTGCCTCTTAACAGCGCAGGTAGAGCTGTCCAGGAAACCAAATTTCCATTCTGCCATAGATGTGAATGTTTTCTTTGAGGTTGGAGGAAGGAAGAGGGGAGAATTACCCCTATTTTTGACAAAAGCCAAAACCACAGGAAACATGGTGTATCCGAAATGAACTGTGCTGCAGGGAACGCTGAGCTGACTGATGGTGTCTGACATAATTTTGGTCAGTTTTAGTGCTGTGAGTTGCAGAGAAGAGTCAGAGTGGAGGGAGCCAGGGCTTCCAGGGCCCACAGTCCGCCATACAGTCTGAGAACAAGGACACAAGATTTCTGCACTGCTTGGCTCCCAACTTGTGGAGCAGTATGAGAGCCAGGGCAGCCTGCGCAGATATCAGAAGTGGGAACCTGAAAGCTTTGGGATGTGGTATGATGACATGTCATCATGCAAGCTACAGACCCTGAAAGCCATTTTCAGGCATGTATGTGGCAAAGGTCCTTGTTCCCAACAGGTCTGGTTTGACTGAGGTTGGCAAGGCTTCCAGACAAATAAGAATCTGGTTCTGAGCCCTTCAGTAGAAGGACATCCAGTAATCTGGGAAGCTGGACTTCCCAACAGCTCAGCAGACAGGCTGGCAGCGAGCCAGACATGCCAAGACCTGCCTGACAGACAGGATTTCATCAGATGTGGGCTGAAATAGAGACTTTGGGGAAAATACATCGATTTTGATGAACCAGCATTTTCAACAAGCAAGTTTTACTGGAGAATTCCCGGTGAGCTCTAGTTTCCAGCACTTTGAGATGGTTCAGATGTTGCTGGTTTTAGACCAGCTCTTCTTACAAAATGCAAGCAAATTGCCAATTACTAAGTGCAAAACTATGATGTAGTAAAAGTTATCTATTTGAGGGCACGGGTTACTAGCAAAAAGCCAGTTCCTAAATAAATACTACATATGTTCTGTACAAAAGGCCAAGGGTTCTAGGAATTTGCCTCCTTTCCATTTCCTAGATGGATCTGCCTGGCTGGTCAGACAATAAAGGAGAGGGTCGGAGAAGTAAATAGTTATAGCCTCAAAGGCAAAAGTAGTGCTGTTAGATGTGATTTCTACTCCTTCCTAGAGAACAGAACTGACAACTTCATGATCCCTTACAGGTTCTCAATCGGGACTGACACTGCCACTCTTCCACCATTCAGAACTTAACATGCTACAAGGCCCATGTGTGTTTCTCTTGTGGTAATTTCAGTTTGTCGTGTCAACAGAAGCCACTGCATTTCTAACTCATCTTCTCATTCTCTTTAGTTATGGGACAAAAATGGCTGTAACAGAGCCTGCCATTCATTTGTTCTCTAGTTATTTTATTGGGGTGGGGTTTTAGGCTTTTTTTCAACCTAATAATATTTCAGCATCTTTTCTGTTCCCTCCCTGCTGTCCAGATTCCTCTCTCAAGGTGCTTATTGTCCTAAATCCTTGTGCTGGTTTCCTGAGGGCTTCCCCATTTCCTGTGTCTCACCAAATTGTGCAGTGATGCAACATGGTCTTTGTGTTCCTCCTGGTTCCAGTAACAGCCTCTTCCTTAACCTGAAACTAACTTTCATTGTTGCACGAGAAATACGTTGGTGGGTGTGACATTGGATCAGAAACTCCCATCTTTTTCCGTATCCGAGTATCCAATGTTAAACTAATACACTAAAACATCATGCCTTGCAGACAGGCAGCCCAATATCAAAGTCACACATTTATAAGCTTTCATGCTTAATAAAACTATATAGAAGAGTAGGAGCTAATAACAGCATCTGGATAGTAGCCATCATAACGTTATTTTTAATATACTAGTTATTTTTATTTTTCCATCCACTGGATAATTTTTCAGAGACAGTACAGTGACCTGTGCTTTCTCCAAGGATGAGAGTGGCTTTGTTGCTCTCAAATGACAGTTAGTTTTACCTTAGAAAGAACAATATCCAAGCCTATATTTCCACTAATTGGTGGCACCAGCAAGCTCTACAGTCGTTGCAATATCTTTGTTTTAAAATAGCGAGCTCATTAGAGGCGGTGGACTCTGCTTCCATTGGAATGGTTAACAAGCTGCAACCCAGAACAATTTCTACGTGCCTTTCCACCCCCTCAGAGACTGCCTTAGTCATCTGTGCAGTTATAGCCCGTAAGAAAGACAGATTGTTTGCTGAAATGTGAAGGAATTTTACCATTCTGTGGTATTGGAATTAACATGTTATTATTATTGGATTCCAGGCCTTTGTTACTTTGATGTCTTTATTATGACTATGGTTCTGAATAAAGCAGATCTGTGAAAGAACTTCTGGCTTAATACACAAACATAAAACATATTTAAGGGCAGTATGGTGGAAACATGCTTGATTGAGAGCTGTGGGTATTAATATAACTAATTGAAGCTAAACTTACTTCAATACCCTGTACTTACTGAAATAGCTTGAGCTAAGCAATGGTTATATTGTCTTATACTGGAAGGAAAACAATTGTCCATTGTATATCTCTTTTAGTGTCTGATAAGTGTTAGGTTGCTGGACATGTGCAGTGTCATTCTGCCACTCCAAAACAGCACTGAGCTGCTATGTTTACAGCAATCCTGGGGACTGGGACAGCAGTGGCAAGATGATCTGGTATCAGTAGTACTGTCTTTCAAAACTCATAAGCTCTGGTGGAAGTCATGAGAAAAAGCACCAGATTCATATATATTATTAGCAGCATAATAGAAACAATTTCAACTTCAGCCTATCCCCCAGAGGAGTGCCAGGGGCCACTCACAGCCCAGCCTGGGGCATTAGAGGGTCAGCCGAGTCTTCCAGCTAGCTTGAGGTAGGCCCATCAGTTTCTGTAGCCAGTCTTGCAAAGGTAGCTATGTGCTTAGCTCCATGTCTTGTCTGGGTCTAGGTGACCAGATATCCCTCTGAAGATGAGCTGTCCATGGGGATAACCATGGTTTTTGAAATAAGACACCAGATCTTCTCAGTTCAAGCCAATTCTCCTCAAGGCCAGGAGGTCTTGCTTAAATTCTCCCAATTAAGACAGCGGTAGATGACACTGCCAGCTGAAGAGGTTGTCAGGTGTCAATAACTGTAAAATCCAAATAGCAGACTACCCAATACTCTCCTGAAGAGAAGCCTTGAGAGATAATTTATGGGAATTCTGAAGGATTAACGGGCTAACATCAATCATGCACTCTGTATATGAAATCTGCTATATTCAACAAGTGCCATGAGCAATTTGATTTGTACATCTCAAACATGTCTTGGATACCTGTTCAGAGGTACAAATAACATTATTAGAAACTTCACCTTTCCAAACAGTGATGTTACTGACACCTCAAGCAATGCAGAGAAAAATGTGCTCAAAACTCCATTTAGGTACAGGGCTGTCACCTTGGCTGTTCCCCCTTCTGCGTATTACTTCTCGTTTAGCCTGCTCTGTTTGGGGGTTTGCTGGAGTGCTTGCTATCTATTGTATGAATGGTGATCTCTACATACTACTTCTGTGGGTCTGTAGACCTAGTTCTTTTGCTGGAGGTGGGAAAAGGTGACCTTCTGAATTATGTTCCTTCTATGCCAATGTGTGCCCCAGTGGCAACTGAAAGGATTTACATTACTCGCCTGATGTTTTGGGTTCCTCACCTTGAAATAAAAAGGAAGGTAGCATGGTCTGTGTCCTCTGCATTCCCAGCCTTTTCTAAACACTTTGGTATGTTATTGTAACTTGCCTTTTTCCCCTCTTAAAAGTCTCTTCTGTACTACATTATAAATACCAATAAAAAGTTAGTAGAAAAAAAACACATAAAATGCATGTTATTTGTTTTAGAAGTCTACAAGATACAGTGAGTGTAGGAGGCTGGAATTTTTTACAAGGGGGAGTATTATTTTCACTTTTTAATTTCACATTGACCAATATTTTTACTTTGGGTAAAATAAAAACATACATTTTCCTGAGCCTTTACCAAGATAAATTTTCTGAACATTAGGCATTCCAGGATATACAGCCAACTCCTCCTGAGCAGCCAACGGATAGATCTGTTTGCTTTGGGATATGGTTTTCTCCCTCTCTCATCAGCTCCTGCCTGTGGCAGCAATGCAAAGTATCATGGACAAGCAAAACAAAGCTTTAAAATGAACTGGTCCCCGCAACCTTCTCAACTCTCCTGTCCTGCCGTGTTATGGGTGAAGAATTGTGGCCAAGAGGAAATACTGACCGTTTTCATATGCAGATACTGGGGAAAAGGTGAACCAGGCAAGCCTTTGGGGTGCAGCTGTTGCATATGCTCTAAGGTGGCAGAGACAACAAAGCACTGGGATAGGGTAGGGAACATCAGAGTGGAAAGTCAGCTGATCAGCTTGGTCACTTCTTTCCTTTCCTGGCAATCAGTCACCATAACCATGTTGTTAAATGAAGTCATCTGCTACCTCTCTTCCAAGCCATGTTATTAATATATCTCCTAACCAGCTAGTCACAGCTCATTATTCCTCAGCCTTCTCAGATGCTTCTCTTTTATTTATCCAGAAGTATCTGAGCCATTTGTGGAGCACTGTGGGGCTGCCTAGTAGGCTGATTGTCTTGCAAAGATGGTGACTGGTGTGCCTTCTGAGTCCCAGGGCAATCTTTGAACAGTTCGTTTTTGAATGGGAGAGATTTCTGTAAATTTAAAAGAAAAAAAAAAACCAAAACAAAACCCTTAAATTTTGTACCTTGACTTATATATTTAAAAGTTAGAAGTACATGTATTTTCATAGATTACTGTGCACCAGTTGGATGATGCTGTAGGGGAACAATCGTATTCCCTCTCTTGGAATTTTTTAAGGCATCAGTATTGCATAGCCCTGCAGTTCTCACACTTAAAGATGCAAATAAGAAAAATATTTTTACCCAAGCAGTTTTTTATTGCTTTAACATTCCATTATACTATGTGCATGGATAGAGCCTTTTGCCCAAGGACCTCTCAGTGCCTTTAGAAAAACATCTCGCAGTGACTCAGTAAGCGTTCCCACTCTAAGACACGTCCTTATGCCCCTCTTGCAGAAGTTTGCACAGCAAAATTGTTTAAAAGTTAATTTCATCATCCTGAATAAAGGCTAAGGTAGGAGCTGAGCCATCTGATTTTCATTGTAGCCACTTATGTAACAAGGACACGTGCAACTAATTTGTAAACCTCCCACAGCTAATCTTCCACTGGCGGTGTGATGTTCCTGAAGGACTCTTCCAATTCTTCTGTCTTTACTGATAGCAATAGACCAGACTTTCCCCTTAGAGGTGACCAGCTTTAATCTTTGTTTAAACTTTTACTGGAAAGCTGAATTTTACTCTACCGGGGAAGCAATGATTGAAGCATTTTATTCATTAAATTCACAAAAATTCATTATAACCCTTTCCAACTCGTTGATAAAAATGAGGCTTGGTTGGAACACTATGACGGCTGTTGCGTTTGGGTCATGAAACTTGCTGGCATTATTGAAACTTTCTTGTGGCGTTGAATGGTGCATACTTTGTCTAATTGCGTGCTGCTGTGGAAACGTACTCTGGCTTGCTTCACAGACTGTTCAAAGAGTCCTGCAACCCTGATTAAGATGTTTCAGTCTTAACCTTCACTATCCTATACAGCTAGGCCTTCGCACATGCCTCTCAGGGAGGCACGTTGTAGTCTGGGAAACCCTCTGTAGATTTTAGTTAAAAGTTTTCCTCACCTTTGCTATATATTCTAGTGAAATAGTTACAGATGCTGTCACTGAATATATATCCCTGTTGGTTTCAGATTTTGACCCTTTTAAGATGAACAGGACAGGTTATATTTTGAGTTCCTTTTTTCAGGCTCCTTCCAAATCAAGGAAATCTACCTGTATTTGTTTCACTTGTTTTATATATATATATTATGTTTTATGTTTTAAAAGTCTAAAACATGAC
>JAAGNO010027368.1:0-14651 GCA_033439905.1 Ceryle rudis
CGCCGCCGCTGTAGCCCTGACACCGCCACAGCTGCAAAAGGGACGGGGAAGTCCCAAACCCCAGCCAGTGTAAAAACGCCTTTTTTATTTTTATTTTTATTTTTTAATTCTAGGGGATGGCCGCACAGGATTAAAAAAGTGAAATAAGTGAAGCACAATGAAGAAAGTGAGAGGGTGCAAGGAGGAGGAGGGAGAAAGATTGGGTTTCCAAGAGAAACAAGAGACGGAGCCAAACAGCACTTTTTAGGGAGAGGTAGGAGAGGCTCCAAAAGGTGAAGAGGAACAAAAAGAACCCAATATCAAACTTACAATGGCACAGCCAAGTGCTTGCCCTTAACTTCCTAATGAAATGTGAATATTCGGGACCGTGCCTCCTTGGGCTCCTGAGTCCCCTACTAAGTACACAAGTCCTACATGAAGTGTTCTTATTACTTCTTTCATAAGAGGTTTTAAGCACAGAAGAACTGGAAATACAAATCTCTATAGAGCTTTATGCTTTCATTTTAAACTATATAAGGAGAATGCGAATAGAGGCAACTAATGCTAAGGCAAATAAACAACTTCAAATGCTTACTGAAATGATTCAAAAAGTTTCTGTGCAGAGTTATCAAATAACTATGTCTATATGACACCCATCTTTCATTAAAAAAAAAAAATTTCAGTTAAAGCATCAGTGCAAAGCTTCTCAGTGAAATCATTACTGAAGAAAGAGTAAGCAGTTATTACCTCTCAAGATTAATGATTGAATTCTTGTTCCCATTGTATCTTTTCAGAACGCGGGTTTGACCTACATGTGGTACAAAAGCATAACTTAAATCAATGCCAGCAAGTTTGCCCAAAGCTTATAACATCAAGTTAAAAAATAGAATGTTTTAAATATATGAAAACACTAAACCAGTAAACTCATAAAACCATCTGGAGCCAACACAGTTTGGAATATCATTTATATTTTCATGTATGGACTAATACTTGCATTTACTTTGTGTTTTTTGAGTTTGGTGGTGTTTTGGTTGTTTGGGTTTTGTTTGTTTGTTTTGGTGTTTTTGTTTTGTTGGTTTTTGGTTTGTTTTTTTTTTTAACTTACGATTTATGGTGAAAGAGATCATATAAAATCGACCTGAATGAACCACTGTACAATTCCTCCTCTTCAAGACTTTTGTAGTCTAGCTCATTGTTTTAAGGTTGAGGCTGAAAGAACCATCTTCCTGAATATTTGTCAGAATGTAAGTAGCATTCTTGAACAGTTCTTTTTAGTGTGCAGCTTGCATATTTCCAATATGCATATTACAGTAATATCAGACAGATATTACTGTGTCAGACAGTATGACTATACTTGGGGACCACCATTTGAGTGGTATAAATTGTCATAACTTTGTTGAAGTCAGCAAAAAGACGGCAATTTACGCAATTTAAGAATATTCTCCTTACTGTTGAAGGGAAAGCTTACAAATATGAATTCAGTTCATTTTAGCCAAAGATTTTATTGTACTCAAGAGCCTACCAAAGCAAGAGGACGAGGTTTTATTGTATTGTAATTATGATCAGTTCGTATTTTTCCATGGCGATTTGGTGAAGGCAGGAATCATTATTTAACCTTAGAGTCAATCCAGATTCACAGCAGATGTATGTTTATTTTCAGTCTTTTCTTTTTTTTTTCCCCTAAATTTTGCCTATTTAACTCCCATGGAAGCAATATAATTCGTTTCTCTTGATACCTGTGCTGCAGTGGAAACCTACAGATACAAGCAGCAGTAAAGCCTGGGGATTATGCATTGTTTCAGAGATGCTTGAATGCCTTAACTGAAAATCCTTGCACAGAACAACGAATAATTTGTTGACTGACTTATCAAAAATACTGAATATCCCCGAGCATTTAAGAATGATGATAATCATATTTGCCATTAATAAACCTATGGTATACCAGTATTTTCACTACACTTTGCCATAAAACTTTTTTTTTGGTGTGAGAAATTACCACAATGCATACCACATAACTTTAACATTGCATGTCTGTGGCGTACTTCCATTTCACTGGTTTTAGCATTTACATGTGCCATGGTTTAACACTTATCAGACACAATTTTTGCTTTAAAGACTGCAACATATCTATAAAAACTTTAACCCTGAATCCTATTTTCAGCTACTTCTCCCACAGATATATGGATTCTTTGCTAATTTTCACGATGTCCAAGTATTACAAATTTTAAAACTATGCCAGCAATTTAGTCTATTACATAAAAGTTGAGCTGGACTATGAGGCCCTCACTGAAAATAATTTACAAGTTTGCATTACATCATTAAAAGTTATTTGAGTTACCAGCCTACTCTAACCAGTAAAATATCTTATGCTTCCTATATAATTTAAATAAACCAATGAGATATTAAAATGGTTACTGTACTTGAGGCTTCACACCTGAACTACAATGTTTCAGGAATGCTTTTAGAGTTTAAGCTATGGGAAACTTGCATTCCTCATTAGATACTCAAAATTCCCAGAACAAGTTCTCCTTGAAACTTTGGGGGGTGTGTGCTTTAAATAGATAATTTATTTGCAAACTGAAGCATCTTGCACAATACTATTTGTTTCCCAATCTGCATGTTATATTGCAGTTTAACAATTGTTTCATTCTTTCTAGTATTATCTCCACTTAAGAATGCTGAACTAAAAGACAGTTATGACAAGCTTTGTAGAATACTTTAATAATACTTATCTTTCATTTGTATTTAGAAATGTATTCAAAGTGCATGTACATTCAAGTCAACGATGCCTGAAAAGTATGTTTTCCATTTTGTTTTCTCCAGATCTCCACAGTTAGAATCCATTCTCCTATTAAAAATACCAATCACAGAGAAAATGAAAGGGCTATTATTTTTACATATTATTAATTCTATTACTTGATATCACTTGCATTGTGGATTTTGATCTGTGTATGTATTCAAAAGATATTTTACCACAGCCCCCACTGAAAACACAAGACATAGTTGTGCACAGAAGGCAAAGTGTATTTTCAGCACTCTGTATTTTTAACAATGCTTGCTTCTTACTGGGCTGTACAGTTAATATTTTGCTGATTATATACTTCAAGTTTTAGTCACTTAGAGTAAAAAAAATACAGATGATTCAAATCTTTGTGCATCGAATGTTTTACGCTATGACTTATAACTGTTTACTAGGTAAATACACAATATGATTACATCATGAAGATCAAAATAGAGAAAAACCACCTACCATTACCTGAAATTTTTATTGTCTCCTGGCTGACATTTCCAGACCCTTGTAGGACCAGCAGCAGGGGGCATATTTAATAACTCTGCCTCCATCAGGGGACTTTAGAAGAGTGATAAGTCACTAATCTTCATCACCTCTTTTACCCATTAATGAGTAAAATACTACTTACAGTGCGTATTCCTAGTAATTTCTAAGTTGCTCTGCTCTGGTGGGAGAAGACGACATATGCATGTATCTGTGCATCAAAAATAAATACCTACAAAATATCTAGGTTTTAATAGCTGCTGGGATTATGCCACTTACTTTGCAGGTGTGTTTGCTTATGATTTACAGTGTGATGAGCTCTAGACTTGGAGCAGAACTCCCTAACTAGCTAGTATTCAGAACAGAAAAGAGATTCACTGCCCTAAAGAGCTTAGGCTCTGTTAATTTCACCAGTTTCATGTGGGAGTACTGCATTTTCACAGATTCCCGTTTGCATTCATGGTGATGTGCTTTACTAGAAGCATTTGCAGCATTGGAACCTTAATTAATAATAGCTGTAGGGAACAGAGAGCTAAGAATTGCATGTACTTTTTTTTTTTATGCATAGCTGCATCATGCTCCTCAAAGCCTAATACCAGATAATACTAACAATAGATACTGGATAGAAGAAATGAAATACAAAGTAACAATTGTTTGAAATTATCATTTTAGATTAAACTGGGCTTTTGGCTGGTGAAATAATAAGAAAAGGAAAAAAAGAAGTAAGCTTGATTTCTCTAAAAAATACATGCCTTTATTTGCTTAAACATCACCAAAAGATAAAACCTTATCTGCCTCAAAGATTCTGTTTTGGGAAACTATGTTAAGTTTGCTGGCATCAATGACATTACTGAAGTTAAAACAAAAACAAAAAAAAGAAAAAGAAAAAAAAGTCAAGTTCTTAACCATCTTGAAGAAAGGTCGAGAGAGCATACCTTAAGGAGACTAACACCCTCCAAATCCTCATTTGCACGAACTCCTCTTTTGTTTGTTTGTTTCCCCAAAACAAAATGTAGCTTTATTGATGAGCTGTGATTATATTATACCAGTTACTGAAATGAACCTTTCTAAGACAATTGTATTTGCTATGCCTTATCAGGCATCACACTTGCATGTCCTTTGTTACAATGCAGATAGGTCTCAGGGTGGGTTCAATAAACTATTCCAGTAAGGGACTGTCTGTCAGGCTCTTTCCCATGATCAAAGAATACTTACTGGGCTTTGGTGCACCAAATCTTTCTCAGGGACCATCTTCCTCTCTTCATCGATGCCTATCTCATGTATTTCATTTACATTAGATGCCCACAACAGAAGCATGAGGCCCATTTATTCCTATCCCTTCTTTTCCAAACGGAAAGTGCCTAGCACCGTGGGCTCAGTGAAGCTTAGCTATACAGCAAAGAAGAGGTATATTATTTGGCATACTTTTCAGATGAGACACAAATGCAAAATACAGCACATGGGAACCCTGTCTGGATTTGTGCAATTCCCTCACAGGCATTTTGTCCATGAATTTCACACATTTGTGCATTTGAGCTGTAGAACGCATCACTTAGGGATTTAGATTTTATTTAATAATCCAAGTATATTTCAATACAAGATGGTAAATGAAAAATATTTTCCATTTAACCGTTTCAAAACGCCATGTGCAAAAGAACACAACAAAATGGAATTAACTCGTAACATATGCAACTCTTATTTGTGCAAGAGCAGTATATGCCCCTAAATCCAGACTGCAGCATCTGGAGGCATAGCATGTCTCTAATGGAAGAGAAAGGCACGAGACATGTCAGCTTCCTGGCTATGTTACACTGAAAGCCGTGCCTTTTCTTTCGTGATACCCAATACAACTCTTACTAAAACTAATAAAACAGACATTGTCCAGGTAAACTGCCTTGGAAGCATTTTGGAGTTTTCATCTCATTAGCTATAGGTAGTAGAATTAAGCTGAGGTGGATGTTTATAATATTTTTTAAATGTTATCTGAAGCTCTTTCATTTCAAACAATCAAGTTTGAATGAAAACTAATATCCCATGGTATGAATCCTGCATTCAGAGTGCATCCAAACATACAAATGCCCATTTGTAGAAACAAGTTTTGCTGTCACCAAGATATTTGTAATGCTGCTTTCTTATCACTGCTTTTTACCTCTAGTAGTATTGCAAACAGTGCATTCTTTATATACTTTTACTACTGTGATCAGCTTGGTGGAGACTTTGAAAATATTTTGGAGAAACAATTCGTCCTTTAAATGTTTTACAAGAACTGTCTTCAGACCTGACCTTGAGAAATGCTGAGTCTTTTTCTCCATCAACCTCACAGGATCAACTTCGTTGTTAGACTGTAATAGCAATTTTTAAAACTGCAGCTAAACATGAATACTGTTCCTTGTGGTTACAAAAATAAAACACACTGAAAATTGCATTTTGAAACAGGCACGTATGAAAGCGACCTGGTGGATAAAATATTTTACTACTGCATTTTCAAATTTTTATCACACTAAAATCATTAAATGATCTGCTACAGAATGTAGCAGAGACGTCCAACTTAAAATTTTCTTTCATTCGTTTTTATCAGTTATTCTCCACTGTTACATTCATAGTAAGCAAGAGAGAAAGTATACCTGTCTATAGTAGTTGTTTTTATTTGCAGAAAATGCAAGCAGAGACTGAGAAACTGCTTTGCTACAAAGATTTGTTTACTAGACACTGAAAATCCTATCATGAACAGCATACTGTATGTATATACACACATATACTAAAAAAGAGCATTCAACCATGCAAAAATATAAACATACCTCCAGGCTCAAGTCCTTAATGTACAATTAAAATAAATTAGGTTTATGCCTGCTTCTTTTAATAATAGGGAGAGTTCTTAGATGCATCATACAAAAATAGAACGCCTCGCACTGAAGCAAATGAAGGAGCAGAGAAAGCTCTTTGCACAGGTTACCAGACAAAGTTCTGAGTTTGCTTCCTAGCAGAGTAAAATGCTTGGGAATGTATCTAATCTAACACACCCTATAAAACTGTACAGTAGTCCCTGGTACAACAGTGAGTTGTATGGAAGAAAAGATCACATCACAGAGCAAAATTCCAAGATTCCAGGCTGTGATCTAAAACCGCCTGTGTAATTTCTATATTGTGAAGCTGTGTACCCATTTTAGAAAGCCGGTATGTAATCTTCCCTTCCCATGTACAGAGATTTCATTAGGAATGACCCCCTGCAGCTGTGGTAATGAGGCTTTTTTCTAAAACATACCTTGACTTGATGATGAGAATATTTTGCTCTAAAAATAAGTCATATATTTAATTTCTAATATGCAGGCATGGCATGTATCCATGGGTTCATAGCATAATTTGTAGTCAGTCCGTGCAATTTGTAGTCAGTCAAACTTTCTCAAATTAAGTCCCATAAATACAAACATACATTGCTCATTTGTTTGGTTGGTTTTTTCTGTTGACTTTTTGTTGGTTTGTTGTGGGGTTTTTTGGTTTGTTGTTTGTTTTTATTTTTTGTTTGGTTGGGGTTTTTTCCCCTTTTTTTTTTATGTTTCTTTTATTGGTATCGTAATAGTATGACTCAAATATAAAGAAATAACCATATCATATTAAACACAGGAGTGCGCTTTCACAGTCGTTTATTGTGCATAGCTAGTAAACATTTCCTGGCAAACAATTTAGAGAGTCCATAAATTCCATCCTAACGCTACTTCCGTAGCTAGATGCAATGCACCATACACGAGGGTATTAGCTCAGTCTCTCTCATCCGGAATGGGTGGATTGGAATTGAAAAATCCCCACCCCCCCATTATAGCACCATATGTCTCGAAAGTCTATCCTCTCTCAGGGCAAACAGCTCCTCTCAGATCCGCCTGATGGATCACGACTAAAACGCTGCTGTCCCTCGCTATTCAATCTAACGGCATTTCTGAAGCAGCTATCAGGAGAGCACAATGAGCCAAGCATCCCTCTGACGGTAGTGGCACTTCCCCACGCAGAGAGTATCAGGGATATGGAATAGCAGAGGGAAAATCTACCACAACATGACAATTCATATGGAAAATTTGACCCTTAAGCTAGGGCTAGAGAAAACAAGAAAGCCTCTTGGTCCAGAAAATTGAGCAGCGCTCGTGATTCCCCAGCTCCTTATGTAACCAGCTAACCCATGTTAGTAGACCAGTTCTGCAGCATCTTCAGAGGTACCGAGTCCGTAAGAAATTCAAACAATTTTCTCTAGATATCTTACTGAGATGCTTATAGGTTGAGGGATTATTAGGGGAACAGTTTAGCCATAAAGATTTCTGCTCAATCTTTTTCAGTTCTCTTTCTCCGTATGCATCAATTTATAATGGGAAAAAAAAATCCTTTAAATGAAACTCAAACTTTTGGCACTTGAAAGAATTTGTGTGAAACGATCACATTAGGTACACCAGTAGAAGAGACTAAGCTGACATATTTCCACCAGTTTGTGTCGTTATTGCAGGTATACATTAATAGCGTTCCTGTTACAGGTATTATTTCTATATTATTTTGGATTGAAAACAAAGAGTTAGCAAAAATATGGACTTCTTCCAAGTTTCCAAAGACCAGCTTGAAAGCTCGAAAGGGTTCAGTCACCATTTCAATGTTCTGCTTTATGATCTTTAATTTTACAGGATATAATATTAAAACCTCTCCCCTGTACCCCTTGAATCAGAATCTGAGGAAGGGTTGTGTGGTAACAAAGATGACTAAAGGCAGAAAGATTTTATTTCACTGTTTGTAGAAGTGTTTTTAACTCCTTGCTTTTAAGTCCTTTTTTAATCCTCTTTCATTTATTTATATCAAGTAGAACAGCTATGAAACAAATCATCCTCTTCCTAGTTACCCACTTCATTATATATATTTGATAATCCAATAATCTTTCATCAAATATGCTCTCCTTTGGAAGATTATTACATGAGCAAAAAAAGGCTTTGGAGTAATAAGTATAATGGATTATAGCACCTTTTGAAACTAATTAAAATGGCCAGGACTTGAGGGCTTTAGAATTTTCTGGGTTTTTTTCCTGTGTTCTTTGCCTGCTATTCAACAGCAGACCTTCCACAAGCATCCCTCATTTTCTGGCTACTCATCTTTACAACCTCCCTGTACTTCCTCCTAGTGCCTCTGAGGCACCAAGTTCAGCCACGAGTCCTTCAGCGATACTCTGAAGAGAAGTAGTTTGTGGTATGCAATTTGCTCAGCTTATTGTCTGATGGTAAAGCCCCTAATCATTTTCCGGGATCAGGACCATCGCCAGCTTCCTTTCATTGTGCACATGGGCAAACAGAGCAAGAAGAAAGATAACGCTCCGCTTGTTCAGCACAACTCCAGCAATCATTTTCTCTTTTATGTTTCCAGTGAATCTGATTGCTGGAACAAGCTGCCAGAAAAAGACAAGTTTGATCAGAAAGAGCATGAGCAGAGAAAGTCCAGTTTCCCAGATAGGCAGCCTCAAGGACTATTTTGTACTGGTGATAGGGTGTATTAGTCACTGGGCCCAGTCGGCCTTGGTGTCTCCCAAATCAAACAAGTGTTCCTGCTCATGTGAACGTCCCCTAATAACCACTTTGCTGCGAATACTTGTCTGATTGGCAAAATATGCTACTTTATCATATTTGACATTACGCTCATGAATGGTTAAATGGATTTTTTTCCTGACTCTCCTTATGGTACAGAATACCAACAACAAATTCAATTCATGTGTCTTATGTAAATTAAATAGTAGGAAACACATCTGTGTAGAAAATGTAGCTAGTTCCTGTGCTTGCAGAGTCTCTGGATTTATTGTATCGAAGCCAAATCTACTGTTAATCCATTTAATACTGATTGTATTCTCCAAATACGTTTGGTGCTTCCTTTCCGAACTGTCATATATGTAAGGCAGTACTATATGTTCATAAGGCACCAGCATAAAATAGCTGAAAACAGGTGGGGTTTTTTTGTGTTCTTGCTAATAAAATACTTATAACCTCACCAATTAATTTTAGATGGTGACTGGTTGAACTACCACTAATAAATTAATAGGATCTATATGGAGATCTTTGTCTTTTTATGTTGGGTGCTGTGCAACGAACAGGAAAGCTTTTCATCTAAACAGGCAACGTAAAGGCCAAAAGACACACAATCAGATCATTATAAGGCAACTACACCTAAAATTAGAAATGTATACTGTAGACATTCAGATCAGGTCTGCTGTCATTAAGAACAGTTTTCTTGTGAAACAAATAGAAATACAGTATTCCTCTTTAAAAGTGTTTCTAGGTCACCATGCAGCAAGAATTAGGAGATGCATTCCCTGAAAGCATTCTTTTTTAACACCCATTTTTTAATAGGTTTCACCCTCTTAAAGAATGGGATTAAATCAGGGTGAGGTAATTGGGAGTTATGGTCTAGTTAGTGAACTTTACCGTGAAGCTAGTGGCAAGTTAAATCATTATAATATGGAACACTGTTTTGTGAAGAAAACTGCTGGAAGTCTAACAGTTTGAGAGCTACTGACTTCAAAGTGGCTGGAATTCCAGACTCAATTTCCAGAATTTTATAAATTGTTGTAATTGTAGCTGCATTTCTGGCATGTTATGTATTTCTGCTTCAAGCACTGAAGTGAGCAATCTGCATATGATACTGTAAATAAACAGAGGCTAACAAGAGAACACTCTGAATCCAAGTTCACACTTTACTCCTACCAAAAAAAAATCCATATGGCTCCTGTATTTTAAATCTTTCACACCTCTCAGTAACTGTGTCAATATTTTTAAAACCACGCTCTTATGAAGTAGTAATTCAAACTGTAGTTATATCAGACTGACATTTTATATCTCACTTTTTGTGCCCCTTTGGAAAGATTCTTATTGCTGTCACATTTAAATAATAATTTTTAAATCTGTATTTCTTCCATACAGGTCGTGAAATAGCTTAACATGGAAAAAATGCTTATGGGGTATGGAATAATATTAACCTGAGCTGGAAAACTCAAGAGTGTCCATAATAAAACATCAGCTACATTAAACAAATAAAAAATTACAATTTACCTAACTGCATCAAACACTGAGGAATTCTTTACTAGAATTCAGCATGACAGAGGAATCAGAGAATTAAAAATTAATTGCTTATGTGCACGTGGCTACAACTTGTTTATATTTGTTATAAGCAAATTAATTAAAATCCAATGTTTATATTTGTTGATATAAGACAGATTTTACAAAGCTGACAGTGAGTGCGAACCTGTTATTTGGAAAAAGTATTAAAGGAAAAACTTGATTGACAACTTCAATCTGCTAAATGCACTGTAAAGGACATCTCAAAAAAGTCACAATTAAGGAAAACCTAAAAAAATAACAAAAAACCAAAACAACAAAACAAAAGGGAACAGAGTAAGGGAAAATGTAGCAATTAATGTGAATTAGAAGCTTATAGAGCATTTTTAAAGCAAGCAATAGATCACAAAGAGAAAAGAGAGAAAAGGACAATATGAAGACATTTTGAAATTTATTATGAACAAAGAATCCTAACAATTGCCTTGCAACATTATTAAATGGAAATTACTAGGACTCTGTGCAATTTTTTTTTTTTTTTTAAGCATACTCAAATACTTTTATTCTGTATTCTGGGGAAAAAAAAGTGATGTATTCATATCAGATGATCACGATGAAGATCTATTTCAGTAGTTTTGCAGGAGAACGTTAAATAGCAGCTAATAAAACTAGACATTTTTAAAATCAGTAGACCTGAATAATTTGCATGGAAGTATTTTAATACATTTGGCAGAGAACCTGTCTGCACGGTTAGTGAGGATTTTTAGTACGTCTTGGAGAACTAGGGAGGTTCAAGAGAACTATGCAAAAATTTCTGTGACTAGTTAGAAAGAATAAATGTGATGACCTAAATGTCATAAGCATTTTAACCTCATATTGATCTAAAGCAAAATAAGAAATGGCTTCTAGGAATATTAGTTCATTTTAATCAAAGCACTGAGAAGTTTATGGAAAACTATCTTGCCAAAGATAACTAGGTATCATTTAATAGGAGTATATATTTGGTAGGATAAAGGTAACTTTAGTAGTATTAAATATGCAGAGGAATATTGGAAAGTCTTTTAGTTGTTAATCATAATATTTTGATGAATAAAAATTTATTAAAATCAATACTGTACCTATTAAATAGAGTCAAATCTCAGTCTCAAGCATGTAGTAAGTGGGGAAAAATAATCAGTGGCGTTTATATTAAGTGACCTACAAATGCACAGCCCTGTTGGTTTTTTCCTATCTGTAACTCTTATCGATGAAAAGAAAACATATTTAGAAAGTTTGCTTTAGAAATGATTGGAAGATTAATAAATAAAGAGCAAGCCAAGACTCTGTGGAATCCAGATTTCTCGGGAAGCTGGCCACAGTTAAACAAACTGTAAATTTCAGTCCGAACAAACATAAGACATTGCTCTAATAATATACTGTGTGTCACTGCTACAAGGTAGGGACCCTGCCCACAGACTGAAGTCAGTCTGAAATGGCCTGTAGAGCCAGGAAGAGCTGCGAGTACAAGAGGGTAGACACAAATCTGATACAACTCATGGGCACATCACCAGAGAAATACACAGTATGGTTGTGTCACCTCTGTCCTTGGCACATATGCTACCAGCTCGAAAATACTGTGTCCACAATTCAAAAGAGATTGTTGAAAAATTGGAAAAGGTTCAGAGGAAAGCATGAAAATGATGAAAGGATTGGAAAAAATTCCTTGTAATGAAAGACTCAAGGAGCTCAATCTATTTGGGTTATCAGAGAGACATTTAAAAGGCTACTTAATCACAGCTTATAAATAACTATGTGAGAAACAGAAATCTGATAACACTAGTTTTCAGTCCGGTGACAAAGGTATAACAGAAGCCAGCGGTAAGAAGACATAGTTGGACAGATACACGGGAAGATTTAAATCAAGATCAAATGCTTTTCTCCATTAAAAATCACACACACAAAGAATGAGTAATTCAGAAATGTTCTGGTGCCCCTTACACAGAGGGGAAAGACTGAGTAGATGACCATAATAACCTTTTAGTTTTATAGGCCATGAATCTACGGCTTCAATTGCAGGCTTCTCTGCTCCGTATTTTCTTACGCCATCACTGGGCAGATCCAACCAGTGAGAAGTTAATCGGAACCAGGTGGAGCCTGGTTTTTGCAGCACAAGGGAGCTTCCCCCTGAAGCTACATTGGATAGGACCAGGATTTGACCAGACCAAAGGTATTAATGCTGTATGAAGAGCTCATGCCTATCATATTGACACCTATCATTTATAATTATTGCAAAGTATGTTGATATTTGAATGAATATAAACCAGTCCGGATGGGTGAGATACGGTAAATTTCATGACAAAGTGATTTTAAACCCCATATACACCTTATTGGCTCCAAAGAAATAAAAAGAAATAGAAAATTAAGCACAAACACAGAGCACTACTTAAGCGCGGCAGAGTACAGGAGAGAGACCTAACTTGCTTCATCTGATTTTTGTGCTCTTGAGAACAGCATAGGTCTGAAAACTTTCCTTCAACCACAGAAGTTTCTGAATTAACATTGTCATTAGGAGAGACTGCAGGAGGAGGTGGAGCAACAAAGGAAAGAGAAATGCTAACGGAAAAAACACATATAAACAACATACCATATGTAGGACACTCACCATATGCCAGCCTCACTTTTTTTCTGTCTCTAATGTGGACCAATAATTCCAGCCATCTAGAGCGTTATTCGCACTGTCTACTTCAGGCATCTGATTGAAGTGCTTTGAATTGCAGCTGCCCTCCCTTGCCTACAGCTCGCCAGCACTGCTGTGTCTCTGCCAGCTATGCAGGGAAGTATGAACACCTAGGTTTACTTCTTAAAACCGTGCCTAAGTTAGCTATCTAAGTTAGCCTAAAGCTGTTATCTAAATACCTCTCCTTCCTATTAAATTTTAAAATAAAATAAAATAAATCATTGCTATGGAAAAAAATTACTTGTTTAAATTAAAGGGTTATAAAAGTGCAGAAAAGTTTACAAATTCAAGGCCAACTCCTTAGCTTGTACAGTTCAGATACTGGCATTCAAATAAACAGACTGATTCCCATTTGCCCTGGCAAAAGTGCAGCCTTCAAGCTGGTTTTACAAACCAAGTTGGCCACCTGATTCTGCTGGGTAAAGCACATATGTTTTCATAAAATACAGAAAAGAACAATTTTACAATGTAAGTCTATTAATAAAAAACCTCAGAGGGGGAAAAAAGAAGTAGTTTTGTAGGAAATGGCAGCTACTGCAGTCTGCAGAAAGCACTTCTCTTATAAAAGCAGAAAAAAAAGTGGTGAGAGATCAGCATCAGGGTCAATAATGATTGAAAATAATGTATTTTTCTGACACTTTCCTAAATAAATTTTCATTTTACTTAAAAAAGATTATACACGCTTTGCTGTCTCATATTAGCTAATAGCTTTACTATATACTTAATTTCTATCGTGTGGTACTGCAGCACACTGAAGTAAGCAAAGCATGCCATCTCAGCTCAGTACAAAGCTAGACATTTGACAACAGCAGAAATTCGGCAACTTTGCAAAAATATTGTTGAAAGACAGCAAAGATACAAGAGGAAATTCTGCATCTTTAAATGCAAGGTTTTTAATGCTAATATATATCAAAATGCTTTGTATACTCCCAGAACTCTTCTGTTAAAACGTCTCCAACTCTAGGGACACATTGTATGAGGCAGTTATGCACCATTTAAATGTGAAAAATGCACACTTTACTTGGAAAAAGATGTGTGATGTGAAGTGTTTTTAAGAATAATTGAATGATTTTGTGATTCATTAAATGCTTTTTCCTCAGCAAGCAAGTAATGGCTTTTCCACTAAGCACCCAAAGGGTGAAAAGTCAAACAGTTAGAAGTAAAGCATCCTTAGTAAGAGGATCATTTTCAGTACTTTTTGTTTTATTCCTTATCTCTTTATTGTTCCAAGAGGAACAAAAGAAAGGCGGGGGGGAGGAAGCAAGTAACTGCATGTAGGAAATTAGAAAGATTGAATGCTGGGGATAAAAGGATATGTGGCTGTTGTCTATTCTTTAAGAGGAATAGAGAAAAATTGTGGCACCTAAGGTTTTTTGAATATGGCTTCACATACATATCCCTGCTGAGACCACAGGATCAGTTCTTTTATGGGAGGAGGGAAAAAAAAAAAAAAGTTGTTTTCATATACCCAATATATCTTCAAGCCAAAGTCTAAATCTTTTGTTTCTTCTCTGCCCCCCCCTTTTTGTTTGACCACAATGAAAGACAAATAACAAAAACACAGAATGAAAAAAAACAACAACAACTCCATCCGCCAAAGAAAACGAGTCGGAACATACGC